>CM034353.1:45978439-46047991 GCA_019925275.1 Mytilus edulis
CATTAATGTTGTAACATTTTTGGATGTTTATAATAAGTCAAAATCTTTCTTAGCTTATTGTAAGTGGCCAAGTTTGCCTAGAATTGCAAGCAACTGCTGAGAGCTCAAATACAAACAGCAACTTATTTATAGTGAGTAAACAGAACAACCTTGTAGTAGAGTGGAAAAGGGTTATACATTTGTAAGACTCAGAGCTGCGATGGTCACGCTGAAGTGCATTGGTTAACACGCTGAAGTGTGATGGTGACATTGTGACGCTAACGTGTTGATAACTACGCTGAAGTGCAATGGTGGTTACGTCGAAGTGCGATGTTCTACCTGAGACATTGAATAAAAACAAATGTACAAAAGATGTTAAAATTAAAAAAAACATGAATAAGATTTTTCAAAGGAGCTCCTAATTTTTGTTCACTCCAAACCAAAGACTTTAAAGTCTTCATTTGTTTTAATTTTATTTTGAAATTGTCAATTTTACGATTTGTACGCATTAGTATTGAGTCAGAAAATAATGGTGTTTACGGATGAAAAAATTATTCAGCAGGTCTATATAATAGCACTTTTTCCACCAAAAACTTTGACATTTGCTGATAAACCACTAAGGAGAATAAAATAAATTTGGAAATAGGGACCAGTCATGTTACTTTCGGCCTAACATTTTGTAGGCAATAAACACTATAACCACAATAAAATAAGGATAGAGTGACGGTCTTATTACAAATCAGGATTTTTCTTCAAGTTGGGACTAAAATAACATTATATCAACTTGATATTGCACAAACATTGATAATACTAGTAAGCAATTTCATTATTAAATTGTCCACACAAATCGTGTGAAGCATACTTGAAGAAAAGTCAAAATTAATATTAAGATCAAGATATTTTATTTGTCGTAAAAAGGTTTGCAGCATACTTCCGAACACTGGTTAGTTCATCTGCAAACCAAGTTCATCATTTGTCTGCTTTGGTCCAAATGACTTGCCGCCTGGCATATTTTTTTATTTTTTTTAAAAACTCCACCTACACTGCTCGAAACTGTTCCGAACTTCCATTGTTCGTTACTTTCTTTTTCCCTTCATTTCCTTTGCTAGCATGACACCTTCATCCACAAAAACCATCCTCCTGCGAGTGAATTTTTAGTGACGTTATTTTTGAAAAATAACTTCGGCATGGACCATCATACTTTAGCGTGACCATCACACTTCAGTGTGACCATCGCACTTAAGCGTCCCCATTGCACCTCTGAGTCCTACACATTGAACCATAAACAATTTTTTTTGGTCTTCTTTTAAGGTATTTAAAATAAAGATAATTGCAACTACAGTCTTCTTTTAACACACATAATTGCCAGTGGTACAATAAACTAGAGGCTCTCAAGAGCCCGTGTCGCTCACCTTGGTCTATGGGCATATCAAACAAAGGACACTCTCCAACATTGTAGACTAGAATAGACCATGACGAAAATCTTTATTTTGTTGATCTTGTAATACAGATCTTTTATTCTGTTTAGTTTCTTTGACTTATTAAAAGATCCTGACTTGCTGATCATTTTTTAGTGTTCATTTATCTATCATTATGATGCTTATCATAGTTTTCATGATAAAAGGCAAAAATAGAGAAAACAAATCGTAAAATTTGTCATTTATGGGCAATTACTCCTATAAGAATTTGTCTAACAGTTTTGACTTATGTATGGAAAAGTGGTAGAGCTCATTATTCTGAACATATGTTTTCCTTTCAGATTTTCTCTATTTATAAAGGTTTTTTACCCCTATGTTTTATTTTAAGCAAAGACAGCCACATTGGTTGGTAGGCAGGACTAACATGACATATTCTTTAACTAGATATCCTTAATGATGATTGTGGCCGATTAGGGTAAATTTGTCACAGTAGTTTCAGAGGAGAAGATGTTTGTAAAGATTACAAACATCGTCAAAAAACTGTCAAAAATTGAATATGAGGGGCAATAACTCCTAAATGGGTCAATTGACCATTTTTGTCATGCTGACTTATTTGTAGATCTTACTTTGATGAACAATTTTGCTGTTTACAGTTTATCTCTATCTACATGTATTATAATATTCAAGATAATAACCAAAAACTGCAAAATTTCCTTAAAATTACCAATTGAGGGGCAGCAGAGGGGCAGCAACCCAACAATGGGTTGTCTGATGTGTCTGAAAATTTCAGGGCAGATAGGTCTTGACCTTATGAACATTTTTACCAATGTCAAATTTGCTCTAAATGCTTCAGTTTCAGAGCTATAAGCCAAAAACTGCATTTTGCCCTGTAGTTTTAGATGAGAAGATCTTTGTAAAAGTTAACGAAAGACGACGACAGACGCAAAGTAATGAGAAAAGCTCAATTGCCCTTTGGGCCAGGTGAGCTAAAAATGTATAGTATTCACTCAATGGCCATTTTCTAAAATAAAAGTAAAAGTGTTAATTCACTCTACTCGAAGTGTAACTTAAGAAGTTAAAGAGTAAAATACATTAACAAAATGTTTGTGAATTTTATTCTACAATAAAATAGGAACACACCTGAAATATATTATAGACACACTATCAAGGACATTTGAAATATGAACCTAAATTTTCAATAGTATCACAGTTGATCAATAATAAAATAAATTTGATCCATTTAAGATGGTATTGTTTTAAACTATTTAAAAGGAATGTGGTAGCAATAATGAGATTCTTATAAAGGGATTTGAATAAAAACTTAAGTATGCGTTTATACAATATCATCTTACTGTTATATACGATGACGCAAATGTAAAATAGCTGTGTCATATAGGGTGTGAAGATTATAGGCGTTTTATTTACATATATGTCATAGTTTTAATAGGACTCAAAAAAAACAAACTTGTTTTTGATTTTTTAGTTGTTTATTTATGAAAAAAATCTCTGTTACAGAAAAAACATATGACGTCAATACTGATCTATTATTAGGGATCGTAAAGAGTTAAAAATAAACAAACCACAGGTATATTCTATGACAAGGAAATGCTACCAACTATTTCAAAACTTGTGTATTTTGTAACAATAAAATATTACATACCATCAATAGGTATATTTTGTGACAATGAGAGCTGTGTATCTCCTGTTCCAGGTGGCATATCAACAACTAAGTAATCAAGTGGACCCCATACTACCTAAAAGAGATCATGTCTATAAGTGCATTCAAACTGTAGAAAGTAACTGTTATATTAAAAGATTCCATATCTCTCATTCTGTTCAAATATGCAATATTAAAATCATTAGCAACATCAGCAGCCATCTTTCACACAATATATCAGATTGTGAACAGGTTTGATAAAGATCTATTCAAAAACAGTCATTTAAGGACACTAACTAAATAATGAGTCAACTGACTATCTAGAACTCTCTTTAATTGTAGATATTGTCATGCTAAACAGTTTTGCAGTTTAGTTTCTCTGTATCAATCAAAGTTTTTAAGGAAATGGTAAAAAAATACTAAAATTAATAAAAAAAAGTTGCATTTTAACTTGGAAATTGAAAAACAAGATTGTGTCCCAAGTACATGGATGCCCCATCCGCACATATCATTTTCTATGTTCAGTGGACTGTAAAAATGGGATAAAATTTCTAATTTAGCATTAAAATTAGAAAAATTATATCATAGGTAACATGTTTACTAAGTTCAAGTTAATTGGACTTCAGCTTCATCATAAACTACCTCGACCAAAAACTTTAACCTAAACAGGACGACCAGAGGGATTGGAAATTCCATAATGGTCAACCAACTTGACTAGAAAAACAGTTATGTTAAAGTATTTGTAGATCATTTCTTGCTTTTCAAAGTTTTTTTCTTTTTATTGTAGTTCTAAATGCAGAAACTTCATATAACTGTGAAAATGTTTTTTTTTCTTCTGTTGTTGCCATTTTTACAATATAATTGGTTAAATAATGTATTAATTCTAAAATGTTTACCTACTTGCCTGATAAGTTTCTGTACTGCTGACATAACCATAGGTCCTCTCCATACTATGGCCGACTTTTCCTCTACCAGAAAACCTATTGACATGCTGTAACATCAAAAACAGGCTCATTTGATAGGTTGACACATGACAAAAAGTATTGACACTCTAGATGTCATTTTTTTTTACCATTCTGGTTTTGGGTTATTGTTTTATTAACATTAACCTCATTACCCAGTTTTTCATATCTAATTCTAAGCATTGATGAACATGGTGAAAATTAGATACATGTACACAAAACTTATCAGATATACAGAATAATATCGGACCATCAAATGTTTTTCTTAATATCTTTTTAAACTTAAAAACATTTCAAGAACTCTTAATAAACATATTTAGAGCAAGACTGCATGCATTGTACTGTAAGGGAATAAAACATGAATAGTTTGAACAAAACTAGTAGCTTATCTGACTAAAATTCGTTATGTTGAGAGTTACGTTAAAAAAACACCTATATAAACAAAATCTTCCAAGTAGACAGGTCAAGCACTAGTCAGTGGCAGTAGTCATCATCAGAAATTCACAGTTTTTCTCAAATAGTTTTTGACAGGAACTGTTTGGAGAAATAGTCTTTTAACATAAAAAGGGTTACAAAAAGTAAGGTTTAGCTCCTGAAAATTAGGCTCAATAAGCAAGGAGTTAATAGTATGACGATTCTTGCTGGAAATTTCTTTAATAGGTACATTGACCATTTACAGTCATTTTAAGTCTTGCCATCAAATGACAAAATTTACATTTAAACAGGACAGTAATATCATATTTTGCTACTTGTCAGAATATATCAACATTTTTTTTTTTTTTTTACAAAATGGCACTGAAGGTAACTGGTGATGGGTCCTTGACCAGTATGGTACATTCAAACTTTGTTAATGCTTTTTTATTTAAGGACATACATACCATTTTATTCCAAAATTGATTAATGGTACCATCAAATTTTCTGAAAATGTAAAAAATAACAATTATTTTACAATTAATAATTCATAGGAAAAAATAAAGAAGATAATACAAACATAATATGAACATTGTATAATAAAGTTTGAAACTCTGTAAATAAGTATATAAGTAAGAAAGAACAGGTTTAAACAAGAATGTGTCACAGTACAGGATGCCACTCACACTATCATTTTCTATGTTTATAAGGGCTGTGAATTGGAATAAATTCTCTAATTTGGCATTAAATTAGAATGATCTTAATCAAAGGAACATGTATACTAAGTTTCAAGTTGATTGACTTTACTTTTTCAAAAACTCACCTTGACCAAAACTTTTAACCTGAAATTTGCACTTCATTTCTATGTTCAATAACGTAAAATTGGGGTCAATAGTCTAATTTGGGATTTAATTAGAAAGATCATATGCATAGGGCACATGTATACTAATTCAAGTTGATTGGACTTCAACTTCATCAAAAATACCTTGACCAAAACTTTAACTAGCCAAACTTAAACCCGAAATTTGCACTATCATTTCTATGTTCATGAACGTTTAAATTGGGTCAAACTCTAATTTGGCATTTAAATTAGAAAGATCATATCATAGGCACATGTATACTAATTCACAGTGATGGACTTCAACTTCATCAAAAACACTGACCAAAAACTTTAACCTGAAATTTGCACTTTCATTTCTATGTTCATGAACGTAAAATTGGGTCAAAACCTAATTTGGCATTTAAATTAGAAAGATCATATCATAGGGAACATGTATACTAAGTTTCAAGTTGATTGGACTTCTACTTATCAAAACTACCTTGACAAAACTTTAACTGAAATTTGCACTATCATTTCCCATGTTCAATGAACCGTAAAATGGTCAAAACTCTAATTTGGCATTTAAATTAGAAAGATCATATCATAGGGCACATGTATACTAATTCAAGTTGATTGGACTTCAACTTCATCAAAAACTACCTTGACCAAAACTTTAACTGAAGCCAAAAACTTTAACCTGAAATTGCACTATCATTTTCTATGTTCAGTGAACCGTAAAATTGGTGATCAAACTCTAATTTGGCATTTAAATTAGAAGATCATATCATAGGCACATGTAACTAAGTTTCAAGTTGATTGGACTTCAACTTCATCAAAAACTACCTTGACCAAAAATTTAACCTGAAATTTGCACTATCATTTTCTATGTTCATAACCGTAAAATTGGGGTCAAAACTCTAATTTGCATTTAATTAGAAAGATCATATCATAGGCACATGTAACTAAGTTTCAAGTTGATTGGACTTCACTTCATCAAAATCAGTTGACCAAACTTTAACCTGAAGCAAAAACTTTACCTGAAATTTGCACTATCATTTTCTATTTCAGTGAACCGTAAATTGGGTCAAAACTAATTGGCATTTAAATTAGAAAGATCATATCATAGGCACATGTATACTAAGTTTTCAAGTTGATTGGACTTCAACTTCATCAAAAACTACCTGACCAAAAACTTTGACTGAAGCCAAAAACTTTAACCTGAAATTTGCACTATCATTTTCTATCAGTGAACCGTAAAATTGGGGTCAAAACTCTAATTTGGCATTTAAATTAGAAAGATCATATCATAAGGAACATGTGTACTAAGTTTCAAGTTGATTGGACTTCAACTTCATCAAAAACTACCTTGACCAAAAACTTTAACCTGAAGCGGGACAGACGGACGAACGAACAGACGAACGAACGAACGAACAGACGGACGAACGGACGCACAGACCAGAAAACATAATGCCCCTCTACTATCGTAGGTGGGGCATAAAAACTAAATTTGAGGTACTTTTTAGAAATTCCCTATCATAATGACTATGTATGTAAAGTTACAAATGGATGCAACTATAACTTCATCATAAACTACCTCGACCAAAAACTTTAACCTGGCAAAGAGCTGTTTCACACAATCTCATTTTCATGTTCAATGAACCATGAAATGAGGACCAAAACCTAAATTTGAGGTACTTTTTAGAAATTCCCTATTATAATGACTATGTATGTAAAGTTACAAATGGATGCAACTATAACTTCATCATAAACTACCTCGACCAAAAACTTTAACCTGACATGGGACAGACGGACGAACGGACGAACGAACAGACGAACGAACAGACGAACGAACAGACGGACGAACGGACGCACAGACCAAAAACATAATGCCCCTACTACTATCGTAAGGGGCATAAAAATAAATCTGACAAGGGACTTGTTAACCATATTGGATCATATGAATCTGATTTTCCTATCAAGCTTATATCCAATGGACCAATTGTTGTAGCTATGTTAGTTGACAACATAGCAACATTGTACTGCTTACAGCAATTTCCATTATGTTTAATTTCAGTAATTCAGCAATTCTAAAGATTTTTTAAAACATATTGTTATTATCTATGCTACAAAAATAAAGGGTCATTTAGTTTAGGGATTATGTTTCTTCACAAGGACTTTTGCAGAAGAGTTTTTTATGCTGACATTCCCAGTTCTTGGCTGTTTGACATCAACTAAATACCAGGTTATTATCTCATGTTCAGCACTTACAAAGACAATCCCTTTCTTACTGTATCTTAATTCATTCAACTGGTTTGATAAAGAAATTTTAGCTTTATTCAATGTGGACATGGTCATCTTTCTCAGATTGTCATTAAAACAGCATTTTGTTCTGCATTGTATTTCCATTTGAAACATGGTTTCAATCCATTCAAATTTACAGACTTATATAACAAGTTCAGAAAGAGTTCATACTATCTAACAGAAATGAAACGTTTGTTGGGAAATGGATATAGGATTATCAGTCACGCTTAAAACTTAAAAACTATAGGACTCCTCCTATTTACCTGGACAAAGTTAACAACATCATTTATGTATTGATATTGAATTAAACATTTATTGGTATGAGAATAGGACACCATCAATTGAGAATCTGTCGTCAAGTTTATACAAATTATCACTTAATCCAAAATTTTATGTATTTTTAAATTGTTTTTTTTTTTTTTTGTAAAAACGAAGAAGTGATTTGAATCAAATCATATCATGATTCTGTTCATAAGATAGTTCAGAGGTTCATAAGATAGTTCAGAGGTTTATAAGATAGTTCAGAGGTTCAGAAGATAGTTCCCAAATATTTCTTTCATATGAATCTATCCAAAATTTGATGCTAAAGACATGCATGCATTTTAACAATAAGAATCATGACATGACAGTGTAGCTATCTAGATATGTCTTTCTTTAATCAATTCAGGTTGATTCTGTAAAAGTAAACTTTCGTTTAATTTTGTTAATTTCTAGTCTTAAATAATACATGACATACGGTTATTAAGTACAGGCTCTCCGTGTAAATTCATCATTGTTGGTATTGATGGACCATAGATATCAGCATCCAGCAAACCAACTTGTTTTGTCTGTAAAAGTTAAAAAAAAATCAATCTATTACCTGAAAGAGAAAATTTGTTAAGTCAAGATGTACAGTGAGCTATTGCTCAAATATGATAAGTACATGTATTCAAGAAGTTGAGATTTGATTTATTAGCAAATGAATTACATGATATGATTACCAAATTTTAGGAAGCTCTGATTTGTAGTTCCTGAGAAAAATACAACCAAATTTTATTTTTATAAAGGCTGTTGCTCATATATATAGTTTAATAAAAAAAAAGTATGTGTAAACTTAAAATTTCTGGTCGTGTGCAGTATGTAAATGCTTACATATCAATGTCTTCAAAATGATATCAGAAATGATATCTATCTACATCATTTTGTGTGTTGCATTTGGCATTAAAATTAGAAAGATCATATCATAGGTAACATGTGTACTAAGTTTCAAGTTGATTGAACTTCAACTTCATCAAAAACTACTTTGACCAAAAACTTTAACCTGAACCTGAAGCGGGACAGACGGACAAACGAACTGACGGAAGAATGAATGAATGGACAAATGAACAAATGCTCAGACCAGAAAAGCATAATGCCATAAATGGGGCATAAAAACTTAAGTTTCAAGTTAATAGTCTATACTATTGTACTGTTTTAGAATCTTTTACTCATATTACTTCAAAATTGAATGCTTTGGGCTTAGAAAACCCAAGGATTGTGCTAAAAATTCAAAGGTAGATGAGCACCACCCGTCAATGGCATGTGGTGATCTCTGGAACTTCAACATTAGCAAGCTGATCACAATAACTAGATCTTCAAAGCCCTAGATGTCAAATGATCTTCAGGTCTTTTAAGTTATATAATAAATAAAATGAAATACTCACAGGATCATTTGTAGATATTCCTAGAGCTAGATTTACTGAAAAGAGATAGCGATTATAATAAATAATGCAAATTTGTCCTTAAAAGAACTGACAATAATTATTCGATTAAAAATGTATGAAAGTACAAATGTATATCTCTTGAGTAATAGCCCATCCAAAAAATCTTATTAGTTTAATAGAAAGACAAATTTTTAACATAAAAATAACTTGGATTTACAAACAAAGATTAATGATTATCCTATTCTATAAATAGGTGCCTCACACTGACTAGCAGTTATTCATGTCCTCAATTCAATACAAAAAAATAGCATTAAAAAAGATAGCAATTTCAAATGGAACCAACAAACCAAGTATTAAATCAAATCAGTAAAGTATAAAAATGAATCATGCATACAAATCATTGTAATGACATGTTTTGTTATAAAATGTAATTTTTAGTTTAAGATACATCTTTAAAGATTAAATATGAATAATGATGTAGAATATGGAACATTTGACAGTGTTATCTACAGGGCCTTAAAGTACTGTGGTACCTTGGTGCTATATTTTCTACCATGGTGCTATCTTGGATGATTTTATTTAATGAATGGGATTTGGACATAACACCTATACTAACCGTTTATGAAATAAGCCTGATTCCCTTCTTACCTAATATGGAATATAAAGGGACGTTACA
Source organism: Mytilus edulis (assembly GCA_019925275.1). NCBI lineage: Eukaryota > Metazoa > Mollusca > Bivalvia > Mytilida > Mytilidae > Mytilus > Mytilus edulis. The sequence goes on from CM034353.1 coordinate 45,988,346, forward strand.
CCACTACTAACTGTGTATGAAATAAGTCCCGCCTCCCTACTAACCTAATATCAAATATATACGGTATCCACGCGGACGCTTTTAACCAGTAATATTCCTAGAAATGTAAGATAAGGTAAGATAAATAAAGATACATGTATATATAAAATTATATAATCTACCTGCAGTGGTAGATTTCCCAACTCCTCCTTTTCCAGAAGCCACCACAATTACCTTATCCACTCCTGCTATGGGTATTTTTTTAGGAAGACCTCTAGTCATCCTTTCATTCTGCACACCACTAGACTGAGGTTTTATACCCTATATATAAAATGATCATTATGAATACATTAATATGCTCCCGTAATGTAAGAAAGTTTGTGCTGAATAATTTCTAATAACCAGGTTAAAAAGGCCATTTCATTGTCAAAATTGTACAGAAATACATGTACTGGTGTTTAAAATCTGCTGTAACATCAGAAAATTAATAAATCTTCATACAAAAGGCTGTATCCCTCACCTAAATCTAGTAAGACAATAGTCAACCAGAGCCACATTCCAATCATCTAGACCAAAATATATAATTTGCAAACTAAAATATACCAAAACTAAGGATTAATCATATCAAGTTTGGATTAAATTCTTTTAGTTGTGTCAAAGGTGAATATCTTTGAAACCAAAAAAAAAAAGTAATGGGTAAAATAGTCATAACAGTTTTATGTCATATGACTGACAATAGTCTATGTTAACCTTGCCTTAATGATTAATATTGCTATGTTATTACAACTTTCTTGATTTCCTAAGATCCTTCACATTCATAGAGAATTAATTACCAAACTACATTTTGCGGACCAGAGTTTCTAGATATCAATTGATCATTGTGGAAATTCAGATCCATCAAATTTCATGGAGTTTGGTATTCTATACTCTTCTAAAGCAAAGGATTTGGGGAAATCGGAGAAACAATTTCAAATCATTGCACATATCAGATGTAATTTTGTCTTATTTCATCATTGCTTGTGGATATTTCTGGAAATACATGTATTTTGCACCAACATGCTTACTTGATTCATAATGATTGGTTCAAGAAGCATCGACTTTAAGGTTCATCATAACAAAAGGACTAATATGGCCATATTTTCACCTCAAAAACTACTGTGTGTACAGACTTAATACCATCCATCAGAAAGATAAAAGCGTTTTTGGATTTTGATGTGCATTTTTTGCCTTCCTGCAGAAGGTGTAAAAATAAACAAACATCTGAATTGCATTTGATATATACTGTCCACCAAGTTACTACCTTTAACTCACATATAGATGTGTAGATATCTATTCTCCATGCCACTCAAGGACAATCAATACAATACAAACCAGTTGTAACTTGAGAGGGAGCATCTCAAAGTTTTATCCCAAATTTTTACAGCTTCTGCAGAAACCGGGAAAAAAAAGCACATCATAATCCAAAAAAGATTTTATATGCAAAATGAACTTAAATTTTATATATCAAACACAAATACAAATATTTTATTGGCACAAACTCAATTACAATATTAAATTATCAACGGCCCATACATGTACAACTAGTATACAAATAGATATCTAGTAGATGCCAGGCCTTAAAACGTTCCGTACTGCACAGGTTAATCTGTACACAGGGTAGTTTTTTAGGTGAAAATACTGCCATATATTTTGTCCATTTGTTATCAGAGACATATTATATTTAAGGTCCATCATAACAAATGGACAAATATGGCCGTATTTTCACCTCAAAAACTACTCTGTGTACAGACTTACCTGTGCTGTTTGAAAAGTTTTAAGGCTTAGCATACACTAGATATATAAAAGTTAAATGCATTTTGTGTTAAAGAAAGAAAAATCTTTTTTGTTTTTTGATGGGCATTTTTTTTCCTTTCTGCAGAAGGTGTAAAAATAAACAAACACCTGAATTACTTTGATACTGTCCACTCACTGACTCAGATAAACTCTTTAACTTACCTGTAGTTGTAAAAATACCTCTTGCCCATGTCAATTAAGGACAATCAGAACAATACAAACCATTTTTTTACCTAAGGGAGCATCTCAAAGTTGTACCACAACTTAGTTAATTTTCACACCTTCTGCACGAAGGAAAAAAATTGCCCATCAAAATCCAAAAGAGATTTTTTCTTTCTGAAACACAAAATGCATTTAACTTTAATATATCTAGTGGATGCCAGGCATTAAAACTTTTCCAACTTCACAGGTAAGTCTGTACTCAGAGTAGTTTTTGGCATGTAAATACAGCCATATTTGTCCGTTTGTAATGATGAACCAGTGCTCTCCCCCGGATTTTAGGATAGCGATGTGGCGTGATTTTCGACATTTCTCAGTAATTTTGTTGCAGCGCCCGGTTGGTTTGTAATTGATTTGTTATGTGTTTTTCTAATATTATGCTATTGATGTTTTCTCTTGTAATGATGACCTCAGTCATCATGCTCATGGAAGTTACCCCTTTGTTTGCTAATGTTATTGTCTGGATATAGACATGATAGAAGAAAAGTCTTTTTTCTCTATTGTAAATCCATATAATCCTCATATTATCTGTGTTTATGGCCCAAGGAGAAGTCTTTTCCATGATGGGTCTATACCAGACTGCCTATGTGAAGATTTCTTATCACTAACAGATGATGTTTCAGAACATGTAGGACCAACAATAGAGTCATTGTCAGCTTCTGTGTTTGGTTTTGTAACCCACTGTAGCAGTGTACTGTTAACCTTAAGACGTTTGACAGGAATTGACATTTTTTAGCATAATAATTTGTCATTTTTCTGACCTTAACGTTATATAATATATTCAAATGGCTTCATCCAAGCTGGACATCGAGAAAGTGAATTTCTCAAGTCGTTTCAGCTCGGGATTTGTTTTTCTAATCATATCCTCTCAATTGTTTTCAAAAGGTAAAATTCATTACTGTAGAATTGCTTCCTTACCAATAATTAGTCCGAAAAGATTATTATTAATACATGTACTTCAAAGATTTGCTCATTTTCGGGGTTTGTTACGATAGTAAGCCAGCAAATTGTATCCAGGTCATACCACATCTTCTTATATCTATTTTGTAGATCTTTTCTTTTTGTTGAAATAAAGAAGTGAGTATCAGTATTTTTTGTGACATGAATGCCAACAAGCCCCAGTAGTGAAAAATAGAAAAATCCTGATGAAATGAGTCATGCCAACTCAATGTCAATAATAATATTTTTTTGGTATTCTGTGTATAAGATTAGTTTATAGTTAAGTGGGGCAAGTTGGTGGACATGAAATTATATATTCATCATTATTTGTTTTACATTTTTTCTTTAAGTGGGGCGAGTTTGCAGGGGAAAAAAATAAGGAGATTTAACCCTTTTCACAAGTACCTGAAAGTGGATGATTTTTTTAAAAGTGGGGTGAGTTGGTGAAAAGTGGGCGATTTGGTGTGGGGCGATTTTCCAGTGGTGCGATTTGTCCTGCTTCCGTATGATTTTCACAGAGAAGAAAATTTGAAAGTTTTTCAGGAATTTCACAAAGTCACACCCTATTTGCCATTCGTTTAACCTTACAAAACATTTAATACACATTTATTCCAAAATACTATGTAGAATAAAGCATAATTAAGTAAACTAGAATCTTGGGTTTCTGCCCGTGCAGAACGAGATTAAATTTCCCGCCATTTGAAGGGTAATTAGTAAAATTTACAAAAGCTTCCTTAAAATAGTGTAAAGTTTAATTAATTACATTTTTAAAAGTTAATAATTTAACAAGCTATAGGGCAACGTCGGCAGTTTTCGACCACTTAACGGTAAATTCGATTGTGACGTCAGAGAAAAAACAATGGTCATCTTCACGTTCCAAGTGAACATCTTTACATATTGGACATTATTTTCGTCGAAGAAACAATACTTAATTTTTGATAATTGCATTAGTAATGACTATTTTGACGTTGTTAAATATTCGGGTATTTTCGACCATGTTCGGGTATTTTCGACCACGGTCGGACATTTTCGACCACTTTCTAATTTCCTTCTGTCATATCACTGAAAACATTATATTATGGTTCGACCCCAGAATCAATTGTTCATGAAGTGTTTAATTGATAATTATTTTGCCATCGTAAGTGGAGATAAACGGCCATTTAACTTCTCAAAGTGATACCGTTTCGGTAATCACACGAACGTTACAAGTTTTGATCAGCAACTGATATTATTCAGGCATGCAGGCTTTAAGAAAAATCAATGTTGTGTTTCTGAAAATTTCGAATTACCTGTTTTAAGCGGATTTCACAAGAAAAAATGAATCTCTACAACTGCTTGCACGGGATTTGCGAATTTAAATTAATTGTCGTGACCTGTATTGATAAGATCACATTGTCAGATGAATAAAATAAGTGTTTCTTTGTGTGAATAATTATAGTGGTGCACGTGATATTGTTCATTCAGTGTGTCCATATAATTGATTGATAAAGAACACGCGCTTGAATATGCATTGAACACAAGAAGGCTTATATTATAGGACTAACATTATGATAACCCCCTCAAACAAATAAAAATAAAATAGTTTCTCCCTAAAGTTACGGCAAGTAATTATTTATGACAAAAATGTATTAGAAAAACGATTAGTAACAAATTGCCGAAGCCACGCTGAATTTATCATTTTTAAAATGTTCTTTATTCTAAGATAAAATACGGGGGGGGGGGAAAGGGGGGGGGGGTCAGATACCAAAGGGACAATTAAACTAAAAATATACGACGACAGTCCACACATACCCAACACAGAAAACTAAGAGAGCAACACAAACCCCACAAAAAACTAAAGACTGGGCATCATTAACCCTACAAAAACTAAAGATTGTGCAACACGAAACCCACAAAAAACTAGACTGCAACACGAACCCCACAAAAACATAAGACTGCAACACGAATCCCACAAAAAACTAAAGATTGATCAACACGAGCCCCACAAAAAACTAGACTGCAACAAGAACCACACAAAAACTAAAGACTGTGCAACACACACCCGTACCAAAGACTAATGACTCCCCAAAAAAATGTGTTCCAACTCTCGAAAATAACAACAGATAATGCATCACAGTATACATGAAGCAATATTATTTCTTTTAAATCATTGCACTGTAGTAATAAATATATAGAATTTGTAACAAGTCATACATTCATTTTGAAAATTTTGTCACATAATATATCTGACGGTTTTTAGAGGCAATCATCACACTCATATGGAAAGCTAACGATGTCGTCAATATGCACACAAGAAAAGTCAACACCAGAGCATTTTGCATGATAAAAGGAGGAGCAAATCTCGCAACATATATAAACATCGTCTGTTTCAAGTAAACACTTGGAACAAAGCCTGGAAGTAGTCGATTTCTCCGATTTATTTTGTTTTTTGGATAATTTACGTTTCTTATTTTCTTCCATTCTTTTCTTTTTCTCGTTTTTTCTCTCTTCCTTTTTAGCATTTTCCTCTTCCTTTAGTTTGCGTTTTAATTCTCTATCAATCTTACGCTTTTCTTTCATTTCCTGTTCATCTTCTTTCTGCTGTTTTCTATTCTCTAAAATTTTTATCATTTCCGATCCCGATACGGCTTTTGGTAGTACAGTGCGAGTTTTCTTTTTCTTGAGAGTCTTTTGTTCACTTGGAGTAACAAGTAGGAGTTCAAAAGATGATGAAGGTGCTTTTTCACACGATTGTTTGTTTTCGTCTTTGTGTGGTGTTACATTGACATTGCATGGATTAACTTGTATGATGATTTCTGGATAAAGACAAGGAGGCTGATCATGCAATTCTTCAACTATTGTATGTGATGTTTCACATGAGACAGAGTCAAAAATTTCAGATGGCATTAAAGCAATTTCTGTATCCGCCTCATCAGCAATTTGTACGGGTTCTTGATCTAGATTGTAGGTCCCAGAACTATTGGTAACTGGACGACTATCAACCTGGGCATCTTTACAATTCATATCGTCGTCATTACCGAGATCCTGGTCTGGTTTTGCCCTGGCAAATACTTCAGATGGCTCGACTTTAGATTTATCTACACTTTCAACTGAAAATGGATAAAGCCCCGTATGACGGAAACCTTTAATTGCTACATCAACTGTTGTTCCTTTTGCCCACGCCGACTTAAATACAGAAGCAAAGGTACCTTTTGTGACAAATTCACCCGGATTTTTGAACTGGTAATCTCTCACTGAATCTCTCCAGTGCTTCTTCAAAGGCCCAAACAGAGTAACATCACAAGGCTGTAATATATGACTTGCATGTTCGAGCAAACAGTACAATATAACATTCTCAGACTTACAAAGCTGACCTGTTTCCAGACTAATATGGCTAGTATGTCCATCCACCAGCAAAATAACCGGTAGCTTTACTTTTCGGTCCTTTATGGCAGTAATAAAATGATCACGCACCCAGGTGTAAAATAGTTCGGAATCCATCCAACCAGTCTTTGTCCGACCAAGTACTGCTTCAGTGAAACCTTCTAGTGGATTAAACCGGAAACGCTCCCTGGAAATACAAGCATAGGTGGTAAGTAGTGTGCTGTTGCACTCATACATGCAAGAACTGTTATCTGTGATTTGTCAGCTGAACATGTTGAATACACATTCTTACTGCCTTTAACAGCCAAAATTTTACCAGATTTTGGATCTTGCGGAAAACCACTTTCATCTGCGTTATATATGCGGGAAGCATCTTTCAATATATTTATTCCCTCTTCATAATTTTCCGTTAGGTACTTTGCAAAATCTTCAAACCACCATTTTATTTTTTGCCAAGATATAACTGCGCGTTCCTTACCAAGTTTCTGCGGAGTGCGAGTAGAAATCTCAGGATGGCGTTTCATGAAAGCATATAACCAATCCTTACCCGGCAAATTATTTTTAAATGAGGTTTTCCTACCGTCATGATCCAAAATTGTCTTCACCGTATACAGAAGTTGCTGTCTTGTTTGGCCATAGCCGATTTTTGCCATATCTATGACCCAGTGGACTAGCATTTCTTCCTCACTATCAAATAATACCGGACTAGGTCCTGATCTTGCTTGAAGACTAGATCTACCATTAAGTTTGTCTATAATAGTCGTTTTTGGAACATTGTATTGTCGTGATGCGGATCGAATTGACATTGCCTTACTTTCAACCATTTGTACTGCATTTTTGATATCCTCTAGAGCATAATTTCTGTACTTGTTTCGTTTCCCCATTGTATTTGAAAATCTGAAAGCAGAAAAGGGTGAGGTAAAAACCTGCTTAAACATGTTAAACAAGAAATTGTGCCGACGCGATGATACATGTATTTTATGACTTCATTGAAACTTAATCCAGGCGTTAAGGATGTACAAACGAGACGAAATGGGGTTAAATGGAAATCACTTATACTTGAAGATATCCTGTTTTTATCGCTTTTTAAATGTATCTATTTCATGTATCAATACGATTTTATTTTGCACATGTACATACAAATTTAGTAGACCCGGTCATTTTGCATTTCCCAGACAAGTTAAATGAAGGAAATGATCATATACAGTATATTTTGAATGTTACGAGCAAATAAAACAGACCGAAAAAAACCCCAACCTGTAGCAACTGAGGCATTAAATTAAATACAAATATGATTACACACTTTCGAAAATACTAATATAATATAAACAAACAATGTGGAGAGTTGTCTCATTGGCACTCATACCACACCTTCTTAATTATATTAATACATGTACATTTTTAGAGTAAAAAAAGTGAACAAAAACATTTAAATTTTAACAACCTGGAAGGTGACCCAAGTGCACCACGAGAAAAACAAACACAACAGAGAAAACAGGTAGGAGTTGGTGGACATGGGGTCCCTGGGATAAGGGAAGGCGATAATCGGGAGAAACTGGGAGTAAAATAAGGGGGTCGGGTTAAGGGGAATGAGAACAGGGAGTAAAGGGGAGGGATTGTTAGCTCAAGTTGATATTAAAAGAAGGGAAGAAGACCCCTTGTCAAACCCCTCCGTCCACCCTCTTTTAGGGAGTATTTTATAAACGTCTTCGGGTTTTCTATTGACACGTAGACAAATTGCTTTGATTTCGCGGAGGAAAAAAAATAAGTTTGGACTAAAAAATATCCTTCAAGAGCAGACTGCATTTTGATCTTGTTGCTCAGATAAAGTTTTGATTTTCTTATTTTCAGCTAGTAAAAAAATTACAATCACAGTGTATTCGACATTCCAATACACCTTATCGCTATTTGTCCGCCATTGCTGGAAATCACACAGGTTCCCGTAAAATTTTGACGTCATAAAACAAAATGTCTGACGCCACAATGGAAAAGTGATTGTTGTTGACGTCAAAAGTTCAAGCGGACGGGTCAGCCGGGAATAGCGATAAGGTGTATTGCGATAACATTGTCCTTCTGACTATGACATTGTCTATACAAGGTGCCCGATTTCGTTACGTCATTTATATACACCTTATCGCTATTTGTCCGCCATTGCTGGAAATCACACAGGTTCCCGTAAAATTTTGACGTCATAAAACAAAATATCTGACGCCACAATGGAAAAGTGATTGTTGTTGACGTCAAAAGTTCAAGCGGCCGGGTCAGCCGGGATTAGCGATAAGGTGTATTGTGACGTCACTGTAGCCTTGAAAAACGTAAACAAAGCGTCCATAGTAACACAAAATATACACAAGACTGGTCGAAAATAGGCGAAATACATGTGAAAGGGATATAAGTTGATTATCGGCAAAATATTTTTTAAAATGCGTCTGATTTATTCATTCATGTGTTCATTTTTATTCCCAGGAATTTAGCGAACAGTGTCATTAGGTTTTCATGCTTGAACAGAAGGTGTTTTTTACTGAAATCATTTGTTAAAAGACAGATATTTTTTAACACATGACGTAATACTTGTTTTTAGCATGGCGAGATTTTCCACGACAACCGTTACAAATTATGTTACTTACTACTTCTTTCCGTGAATTGCAGCTAACCTAACCTTCCATGACAAATATTTAGTTCCGCAGATCTGCACGCGGAAAGGATGCGGAAATAACGCCTCGCGTGCATGAAATCGCTCCCGAAATGTTCGGTGGTCGAAAACTGCCTCTGGTCGAAAATACCCGACAGTACTCTACAATTAATTAATTTTTTATTTTTGTTTCTCCTTGGAATAACTTTAAAAAAGCATTCTCTGCTGAATAGTTCCACCATGTAGGATTATAAACAAACCAGGTGACCTCATTTTATCTTTTATCTTCGTTCTTATTTTTTATCCTTGTATTAATACCCCCCCCCTTTTCGATAATAGTTATTATCCTTGCTAGGCAAGACTATTCCCATGACTGATAGCTACATTAGAAGGAGCTTGAGGCAGATTAAAATCCAAACATCAGGTCTTCAGCAAAAATATATACCGGTTTTGCTATCTGATAGCAAAGGCTCATATATTAAACGTGAAGTTACCAACTTAGATGAGCTAAAGATAGAGTTTATAAACCAGTCTGGCTCTCGACTGAGAGATTCTATACTCTGGGTACGTAACAACCTTCACAAAAGAACCAAAAGATATAAAAATATCCACGTTTATGTGTGGCTTGGAAACTGTGATATTACTGTAAAATCTGGTAGATATTTAAACCTACGCTTTCAGAATACCTCCAGTATAATCAAATACATAAAAGACAAACTTGAGGATATTATTTTAGCCATAAAAGTGTCCAGAAAGAAAAACACACCAAGAGTTACTTTGCTCGAAATCCCTCATTACTCGTTAGTGGAATACAACTCTTCTCATAAACACCCTGAACCTCGTTCTTTTTATGAAGACGACATCAAGCTTTCAAAACAAATTGATTCTATTAATAGTGTAATCCGTCAGCTTAATACCTCAGCCTTGGATAACGCCAGATCACCACGATTTTCATTAGACTTAACCCGCCCAACCAAAGGTCACAAGGGACAAAGAGCAAAGGCTCGTAGCCATTACAATTTCAAGCACGTGTACGTGGATGGTGAACACCCCAACCCATTGCTTGCAAAACTCTGGTATCAACGCATTGGCAGACAGATGGTGTTTGACTGTTTCACAAAATCAAAAAAGCATCGCCACAGGCACAGAAAATCCAAAAACTCAAAATTTGAAAACTGAGCTGTAAAAACTGTTTTGCTGCTCATACAGATTTTTCTATTGTCAATTGAATTAACATCATTACAACCAATAAGTTAAGGATGCAACTTTAATTTTGACTAATATCACACAATCCAACATAGTCTGAGGAAAGAAAAGGGGGAATAACTTTAGTAAGGGTAGTAAAAACAGTTTTGCTGCCTAATTGCTATACAATCCAAGTGAACCTGAAACAGTTATAAATAAGGAAAAGAAGTAAAAGATTGTCTACGTCATCCCATCATATATAACAACATAATAACGCCATATCTCTGACACAGCTTCATCACTATAGTTATAATTGCTTCTGCATAATATAGATAACAAGAGTTTGGTTCAGAAAATTTGGATAGTAAAAACAGTTTAGCTGTCCATTTCTATATATCAGACAAATTCAGCTTTGCATTACTATCAACATACATATTCTGTGAAAAAAAAAAAAAAAAGGGGGAAATAACTATTAGTAAAGGTAGTAAAAACAGTTTTGCTGCCTAATTGCTATACAATCCAAGTGAACCTGATACAGTTATAAATAAGGAAAAGAATTTAAATATTGTCTACGTCATCCCATCATATAACAACATAATAACACCATATCTCTGACACAGCTTCATCACTATAGTTATAATTGCTTCTGCATAAAATAGATAACAAGAGTTTGGTTCAGAAATCTTGGATAGTAAAAACAGTTTTGCTGTCCATTTTTATATATCAGACAAATTCAGCTTCTGCATTACTATCAACATACATTCCGCTAAGAGCATTTAACTAGAGATCATCCTATTTTTGTCATAACCCTATATTTATTCTATATTACAATCATCATATAACCTGATTCTTCAGCGTTATCATCAAGATAGTAAAAACAGTTTTGCTGTCCATAGGGATCACCCTATCTTACACATAGCTTACATACTTTGTGTCATCTGTGCACCAATTTATATATGTTCGTCAAACGTCAAGGATAGTAAATACTGTTTTGCTGCCCAAATTCTACCAAATTTCTTAGAGAAAGGAAAACAACAAAGTCAACAAATTTATCAAGTCACATTAGCTTAGGAATAGTAAAGACTGCTTTGCTGTCCAAAATTTATCCAGAGTTATTGAGAAAGAAAAGGCACTCCAGTAAATAAATCTGTCAACTTATATTGGCTTCAAAATAGTAAAGACTGCTTTGCTATAAAAAAAAAAAAAAAAAAAAAAAAAACAACAACAAACAACAAATAAATTAGAGAAAGGACAGGAACTTCAGTAAAAATTGTCAAGTTCATTGGCTTCAAAATAGTAAAGACTGCTTTGCTGTCCAAAATTTTATCTAGTCTTATTGGAATAAGGAAAGGACCCTCAGTAAATAATCTTTGTCAAGATTTAATAGCTTTAGTATAGTAAAGACTGCTTTGCTGTTATCTGATCTAAAATGTCTTCTCCAAGGAGATCACACAGAAAATCTCTCCATATAGATATACACCAAGTCTAGCAGTTGCAAAACATAAAGCACGACAAAAAAACAGGGAACGTTTGCAACTATCTAGTCAATTTACTCCAAACAGATTAACTCAAGGGAAATCAACAGTGACTAATTACTCACTAAATCCAACCAAAGCAGCCCAAAAAATGATTGATGCTACTGAACAGCTCAATGTACAGGCTGAATTCAAAAGAGGAACCCTTGTTATGAAATTCTCTCCTGCTGCGTTTCTGATGTTTCACAAACATACTCTTGCTTACTATGAAAAATCAAGTAGATTAACAGCTATATCTCATTTCAAAAGGGACAAAAACAATCTCATAGTGGAAGAATCACTCAGTATTAAACCAATCACAAATGATAAGGTTGGTAGGAGACAAGTTTACAGAATCAATTTATACAAAACTGCATTCTCTGTAGAAGCAAATGGTAGAGAGATTAAGGACTTTATTAAAAATGACCTGCATGAAATTTTAAGTACATTACCATCTATAGAATTTTTAAACAATATGAACACAGCCATACAAGATTCATGTAAATCTTTCTTGTCTGATCAGGACTCTAACAATTGGATACAATCAGATAACATTTCTTCCCATTCTGCAATCGTACCTACATCCAGTAGAGATGAAAATGATCCTCTCTTGACCAATTTAAACAGAACTCAAAATTTGACATCAATTGAGACAATAGTAGCAATAGATTCTACCCAATCTCACAAAAACTGTGCTAGTTGCTCTGAGAACATAATCGACTTCGAATTTATCATGTGTATCACTTGTGAAGAAAAATTCCATTCTCAATGTCAAAACATAACTTCTGATCAATACAAATCTATGAGTATTGATGAATTGGAACAATTCAAATGCACACAGTGTAATTCGTTAATAAATGACCTATCCATCTCAGAAATAGAAACAGATCCCGGAAATATGGTTCAATTTACTGGTTCCTCATGCTCCCCAGATACTTTGGTGAAAACAGTTCAGATAAACAGAAATCTTGAAAAATCTCCAAAATCAGACCCTTATTGTGGGAATTCTAAGGACATGCAACAAGACCATACAGGAAAACAAGTTCATACTGCTCAACAACAATCAACTAATATAGGAGCTCTTAGAAACAACTCTTCTCCAATTTTGCAGACAGATAATAACTCAATAAAACAACCTAAACAAACTGGACCAAAGAAACAAAAGACACTGAAGCAAGATGATTTAAAATCCAAACTCGCCGTAGCAGAAGCACATATTGCCGCTCTAGAGAACACCATACTAGATAATAATAACTTAATCAGAAACATGAAACTGACTCAGCTCGGTCAAAATGATTACCACCAAAATGGACCTGACCTTCATAGTTATAGACAGACCCCATCATCAATCAGTGCTAACGTTCTAATTGTCACTGTTCACAAGTGGATATTAGAATCAGAGACCTTGAGCGGGAAATGTCAAATTTGAGACTGCAACACCTTGAAAATCAATTCTTCACACTTAGACAACAAAGTCAAAACCTAGTCAACCTGCAAGCCACAGCACATATGAACCAACAAGGCCCTGTACATACAATACACTCTCAACATGTGGTTCAACCTTCTCCAACTTCAGTGCAAAACCATTGGTTACAACAACCAGTTCATCCCTTATTCCAGCAGACAGTTCCAGCTCCACCACCTTATATGTTTAGACAACCAAGCAGAACTCAAATGGTACCGTCACAAAACATACCAAATAGTCATATGCAAGCCCAGCATCAACAAATGATATATCATAGAGCTGCAGTTGCAACACAATTATCTCCCTTGGATAGTAATAACAGTATTGCTGTCACTCCATCAATTCATCCTTATTCTCAAACTCACCACATGTCCTCTACTCAAGGAAATGTACAGATAAACACATCTGGTAATAAAATTGTACCAGAGCTTATCACAAAATCTTGCGTTTCTAATGACATAAGTAACAGTTCATCAGGAGATAGTAAAAACAGTTTTGCTGTCACTCCATCTACTCATCTTCATTCTCAAATTCACCACATGTCATCTACTCAAGGAAAGGTACAGATAAACTCATCTACTGATAAAAATGTACCAGAGCATATCTCAAATTCTTATTCTTATGTTCCTAATGTCTTAATTAGTAACAGTTCTACAGGAGATAGTAAAAACAGTTTTGCTGTCAGAAAAGAAAATGAAATGAAAGCAAACCTGAATGTTCCTTCACAAAGTGGTCCTCCCAGAGATTCACCAAAACCATACCCTGAAAATCCTGATCCCAATACCAAATTAAATTCCTCAAACTCAAATAGTAAAAACTGTTTTGCTGTTGAACAAAGGAGTGAGACAATGATATCAGAAAATTGTTCTGACACAGTAGGATTGCCATCAAACAAGAATGTTCAACACATATACAATCCTTTTTTAGACAGAGGTCAAACATTCCTCCTGGACCCAGATATAGCAGCCCCTGTGACAAGAATGATATAACCTTAGGAAAATCAAGTCCGCTCCGAATTGTCTCTTTCAACATTAAAGGCTTTAATTCCAATAAAAACTACTTTGATGAAATTCTTGATAAACATGATATTGTACTGATACAAGAACATTGGCTTTTTAATTATGAAAAAGAATTATTGAAACAACATCATTCAGATTTTATAACTTTCTCGAGACAAATTGATGATAATGAACCCTTATCTCCAATCAGTAGACCAAGAGGCCATGGAGGTATTGCAATTTTGTATAGAAAGTCCATGTCAACTATGTTTTCTCAACTTCCTGATGGAGATAACAGAATCCAGGCTATCGAAATTTCAACCACAAAAGACCCAATATGTCTTATAAATGTATATCTCCCCTCAAGAGGTACCGACAAAGGTCATGATGCTTATAGAGCAGCTTTGGACATCTTAAAAGAATTACTACTAAAATATCAAAGAACTCATTCAATTATTATCGCCGGCGATTTTAATGCTTCATTCCATAGACAATACAAGGACACTCAAGATGAACTATTTAAAAACTTCTGTAAGGAAAATCAAATAGAGCTACCATCTAACTACCCTATAGACCATACATACCATCAAGGTGATTCAAAATCACAGATAGACTACATTCTAACAAAATCTAGAGAGAATGATGACGAGTCAACTGAATATATGCAGGTGAAAATCTTAAGAGAAGGCCACAACACATCAGACCATTATCCCGTCTCCGCTGAATTTTCTGTTAGATTACGGACCGCTCAAAAACAACTGAATGGAGATATTGTGACTAAGATTAATTGGGAAAAGGTTGACAAAACAAGTTATGAACAAAATTTGAAGGAGGAACTAAAAGATAGAAAGTATCTGAACATGAGAACACCTTACGGTATTGAACAAGCTACAAACCAGCTAATTTCTGGTCTTACTAACGCTTTAAATTTGAGCTATCCCCGTAGGAAATCCAAATTTAGTAGAAAAAAGAAGATCAGCTGGTCTCCACAACTTGCTAAAGCTGTGGGTCTGTCAAAAAAGGCATTTTATCTGTGGAAAAAGGTTGGTTCACCTCCTTCGAAAAATAATATTTACAACTTGAAGAGACTAGAGACGAAACGTTCCGTCAGATCAATACAAAGGCAACAAACGGCTGACAAAAGAATTAAACTACATGAAGAAATTATGATGGCTTCAGATAGGGACAAGGATCTATTTTTTCGACTTATTAAAACTCAACGGTCTTCTTCTTCTCAGTTCACGCACACCCTTAGAACTGAAGAAAAAGAAGCATCAACTCCAAACGAGATAAATAACGTCTTCAAAGATCACTTTGAAAAATTAGCCAAAACCAATTCAAATCCTAACTTCAACATGGGTCATGATAATCTTGTCAAGCTAGACATGGAAACCATTGTCAACATCTGTGAAAACCAAGAAATAACAATTCAACCTGTTACCTCAACAGAAATCACCAAGCGTATTTCAATATTAAAAAGAAAAAAGGCTGGGGATGTAGAAGGTTTAACTGCAGAACATCTAATTTATGGTGGAACAGAGTTGACTGAATTCCTAGTTACCTTAATTAATAATATATTCTATACAAAGCATGTTCCTGAAGTCATCAAAAAAGGTCTGCTGACCCCTGTCCACAAAAAGGACAAAGACCCTACTATACCATCCAACTATAGAGGCATCACAGTCATTTCCATCGTTTGTAAAATTTTGGAGCTTTGTATTAGAGCTAGAATCGAGGGTACACTAAATAAACATCAAAACAAGCTTCAGAAAGGTTTCACTAAAGGTGCATCATCTATTAATATTGCTCTTCTCATCTCTGAAGCAATTAACGAAGCCAAAGATAAAAACGAGTGTCTCATTCTAATAACTCTGGATGCAGAAAAAGCGTTTGACGTTGTAGACCATATACACCTATTTTGGAAATTATATCATCAAGGAATTAATGGAGCTACATGGTTACTAATTAAGGAACTATATAACAAAACAACTACACAAGTTAAATCTCAAGGATATATCTCGGAAACATTTGTGAATGAGCAGGGAGTCAAACAAGGTGGAATTCTCTCTGCCAATTTTTACAAGTCCTATAATAAGAATATCCTCGATACTCTTGAATCCACAAACATAGGAATTAAAATTGGAACCAATTATGTGGGTTGCCCAACGTGCGCAGATGACATATTGCTATGTGCTGGCTCAGAACATGATGCCTCAACCCAACTACGCATCATTGAAAACTGTACCAAAAACGATCGGGTAAAGATAAACAGCAAAAAGACTGAAATTCTAATGATTAACAAGAAGAATAAAGATATAAATCTTCAACTTTTTAATGAAAAAATAGACGAAAAGCAAAACATTAAACATTTAGGAATTGAAAGACAAGAGAAAAATAATCCAAATGTAGAGAATAGAATTTCTGTTGCAAGAGCTACAATGTATTCCCTATTAGGAGCTGGATTACATGGAATAAATGGTATAAATCCACTATTATCGTATAAACTATGGCGGACTTATGTTATACCAAGAATGCTCTATGGAATTGAAATTCTCAACATTACTAAAACCGATATACAAAAATTAGAAGCTTTTCAGAAAAAAACATTTAAACAAATTCTATCCTTACCACAAAGAACTGCAGATGCTGCTATCTATATCTTACTCGGAGCCGAATCTATTGAGCAACTCGTACATAAAGCTGTCATTTCCCTATTTCTAAGAATATCAAAAGATCCCAACTCAATTGAGTGTAAAATTGGAATTAGACAGCTAGCCACAAAAGATGATAAATCAAATAGTTGGTATATAAATGTGGACAGAACTCTCAAATCTTATGATCTTCCATCCGCACATGAGATTATACTAAATCCTGAGAAAAATTGGAAACGATTGACTCATGAAGTTATAGACAAAACCTGGAAAAACAGATGGACCGAATCTGCTAGAAGCAAATCAACACTCAAATATATGGAGGTAAACAACTGGAACTTTAAAAAACCAAACTTCTGTTGGAGCAGTGTCAGAGATAATAAAAGAGATGTTAGCAAAGGGATAATAAAATCCAGGATACTTACGGGAACTTACAAAACCCAAAGTATTACCAACCGATTTGACGGAACAAAATCTGCAGAATGCAAATTGTGCATGGTAGGACCTGAAGATTATAAACATTTCCTTATCAACTGTGAAAGTCTGAATTGTGTGAGAAAAATTCATCAAGATAGACTAAAATCCCTACTAGAGGATAATCATATCCACTATTGCAGTATAATTGATTCTGATGAGGATCTTCTAGAATTGTTGGTTGACTGTTCTAAGAATGACCTTATAACTGTGCCTCAGCAGAGAGACTTAGAACGAATCTGCAAAGACTGGATCTATGCATTGCATGCTAAAAGAACCCAACTTTTGGAAAACAAATGAACAATCAGTTGAGTTCTGAGCTTAAACTACAAGTGGCTGTCAGTCGTGGGAATGTAACATATAACAAGTATTATACTACCTTGTCTATATACTTAATTAATACTAAGTAATTCATAGTTAAACCATAACTAGAGCATATGTATTAATTACCCCTGTAAATAATCTTATAGACCCAAATTCTATTGACAAACTCTACTGTTTTACTTAAAACTAATTTTTACAAGTTTCTTGTTTTATTCCATCTTCGCTAGCCAAGGGTTACGATCCACTCCCGCTCTCTTCACCCTTGGCAGATTGAGCCAACATTTGTGATATCAATGTTGCGCCATCTATCGGAAGATTAAAGTCACGCCCATTCCGAATACATTATTCTTGACCAATGGTAGCACTTGAACTCTTCAATTTGGAGGTAAAAACACGGTATAGAGTCTAGATTCTACCCACTTGGCAAAGCCGGGAAACGAAAATATACGTCAGCATTCATGCATTTGTGCATGAAACATACACAGGAACTTCTATTAGTTGATTAAAAACATTCAAGTTGTCACTAAATATAGTCGTATGTCTAGTGATGTAACGACTTGTTGCACAATAAAAACGTGGCAATTGTTTACAAACACTTTCTACATTTACACGTGATCATGTTATAGGCGCTTTTTGATTGGATGCAGCGAGTTTCTACTGCAACCAATAAAAATCCTTACCTTGTGTCTCCGAAATATTATCTCAATCCGCCAAGGGTGAAGAGAGCAGGAGTGGATCGTAACCCTTGGCTAGCGAAGATGGTTTTATTCGTATCCCTTACCATTTTATCTTTTAACTACATATATTTAAACTTATTAAGAAATCATACTAGTCCATAAATTTAACCAATTACTAGTACAGATTAGTAGTTCCTTTCAATTTCCGTTGCTAAGAATATAAACAACTGATAAGATTACTTTTATCCATTTTATAATTTTAAATGTATAGTGTACATACAAGTTCCTGTTTTAACTAATTTTTAGTTTTATCCTATTCTAACTGTTAATATTATTTTAAATTTTAACCAGTTGATAGAATTTTAAACAACGCAATTTTAAAAATAAACTAAATTTTTAAATGCGGTGACCCTGCAGATAGGGTGGACTTCCAGAAGAAGAAGAAGAAGAAGAAGAAGATTGATGTCCCTTTAAATACAAAACTTTTTAAAAGGCTTATGCTGTATGTCATAATAATGAAACTGTTCATTCTTACCAACGGATTGTCATGAGAAGAATATTTTCTGTTCATTCGTTTAACAATATGTTTACTAATTATTCTTTGCAAAAGTTTCATGTCCATTCTAATTTTTAGGCGACTAATTAGTTAGGGGAAAGAAACGTTCATTCTAATTTTAGGTGACTAAATCGTTAGGGGAAAGAAACTACATTTTGTATACAATTAATGTATACACCTCCTACGAAAGAGCACTCACTCTGTATATTCCTACTAAGGATTTCGCCCTTAACTTTACTTTCAGGTTGGCAGTGTAATAGCCACTTATTTGATCCGCTCTTGGTTTCGGGATAATCATAGATTCACTGAAAAACAGTTTACATCAAGACTGAAATGTTTTATTCATGTTTTTTGGATGAAAAATAATATCCCAGTTGCTGCACGAAATGTTCTTTTAATCCCCACGGTGATGTCTTTTTTCGAAAATGTGCATACAAGCTATTTTCACCTAGACTTTAGTAAATATTCAATTATGCAGTAATACTTATCTTCATATGCAACAAAAGCTCATCACTGGATGTGCAAAGTTGTCATTCTAAATAAACTATACTTAGTAAAGAATAAGAGGGTTCCGTTTTCAAGTTATATTTTAATACAATTACATACAGGTCACCAAAGTAAATTGACGTAACAATAACGCAATTTATCTGCAGATCCAAATACTAGTTTTCGGTTCTGGCAATTAGTCGCAAGTGAACGTAACACTTTTCGTTATTGTTACGTATTCAACGTATTCAACGTATTCAACGCATTCGTAGGCTGTACACTTGCCGATTTAGTCTGGAAGGTGACAGGGTTTACCGAGAGAAGATAAAATCTGCCGTCTCTGTGACTCAAACGACATCGGTGATGAGTACCATTATATTATGAATTGTGGATCTTTTGTGTTTGAAAAAAAGACATTTTTACCTACATACTGCTGGTCAAACTCTAATATCTATAAATTTGATCAACTGTTTAATTCATGTAATATTGTTACATTAGAAAAACTATGTAAATTTATCAAAGTTATAAATGTGAAAGTTAGTCCTCCAAGTTAATTTCGCGGTTGTATTGTTCACACATGCTTGTAAAAATTGTACCTTATAATTATATTTATGTATGTTCTCTATAACTATTTAATTGTAGTTTTATGAGAAATAAAGTATTCGTATTCGATTTCGTTATACTACGTTACTACATAAGAGTAACGTAGTTTAACGAAATCGGAGATCTATATTTTAATTAGATTGTTCAGGAACCGGCAACTGACCGTTATATGTTATACTATATGTGTGATTGCCAACGATTAAATACGACGAGCTTATAAAATCATGTAGGTTTTGTCTTTAATTAGAAATGTATCGTATTGGTGAGCACGAAAAAATGGAGTACGTGCGTTTGGACGGATTAGAACGTCATTCATCTAATTTTACCATTACTATTTATACAAGCCATGTATATGCCTTTGCTGATATAAACAAACACCAGGGATAAACAAACACCTAGTAAAAGGTATGTATACAATCTATTTTCTTTCAAAAATAAATTTACTTAAATTAAAAAAAAGAACAACTTATTACAAAGGAAAGCTGTGATATTTCATTTCTTTTGATGGCTTTAGAATTTGGACAAAACATAACGGACAACGATACACTGAATGTTTTCTTGTCAGCAACATGCTAGAAAAGCACTCCGAGCTTGCTTTCAGTTAAAAGCGATCATTCCGATTTTGATATAGAAAACAGTGTGGCTGTGGCCATTGATTGACACAAAGTTAAATTCATTCATTGACTGGGACAATTTACATGAACGTTTGTCTGTAACGACCACTGTTAACGACGTACCTACGATAGACATTTAAACTGTGGGGTCACCAAAGGTTTCTTAACGCCTTTAATTATAAAATAATTCAAAAAATTAATCAAGAATAACCTTTATGTTTTGATTTATATAATTGATATAAATCAAAACATCGTGTTATTTCTGATTAGTTTTTCGAATTACTTTATTAAGGTGTTGAAAACCTTTGGTGACCCCATAGTTTAAGTGTCTTTAAAAATTACATAGTGAGCAGTGGTCGTTACATACAAATAGAATATGTAACAGTAAAATTAAAAACTGGAATTTTAGAGTTCATAGTAAATTTAGAGAACTTAATATTGAAAATTTTTGTAATATAAACTGTACTTTTAGTAAAAATGATATTAAGAATATTGAAAGTAATGTTTTTGATGTGTACAAGAGAAAATGGTGTAATGATTTAAACACAAATGATCGCAGTAAACTGCGTACATATAGATTATTTAAACAAGAATATTATAAAGAACATTATTTAAGTGTTCATATGCCAGGAAAATATAAAAGCGCCTTTGCTAAATTTCGATGTGGTGTGGCGCCGATTAGAATAGAAACAGGCAGATATGAAGGGGTTTTAAGTGAAAATAGATTTTGTTTTAATGATTCATGTATACAACAGAAACTCATTGAAGATGAGAAACATGTTTTACTTAAATGCCCTTTATATTCACAGGCAAGACAAGAGGTTTTTACTAGAGCAGTTTCTTTTAATATTGATTTTTTAGACTTAAATGATGATGAAAAATTTATATTTTTATTTACAAATAAAAATTTATGCTTTTATTCGGCCAAAATCTGCCATGATATTTTAATTCAAAGGAAGAATGTTTTATATAGATAAAAAATGTTTTATATTTTTATCGAGCTGTCCTTTTTTATGTAAAAGTCTCTCATAACTCTTTTGAGAGTGGCTCTCGAATGTTTTTAAGATTGTTTTGTACTTTTAATTAAAACATGTTGTATATATATATTGTGTTCATGTTTGTATTGTACATGTAGAGAGGTGAGACTATAATAAAATATTTGATTTGATTTGATTTTTTACAAACGTTCACCTAAATCTTCCCAGTCAATCGATGAATTTAATGTATCAATCAATGGCCACCGCCACACTGTTTTGAATTTCATTCTATATATAACCACGAAACTGTCCCAAGTTGAGAACCACGTCCGTGGCAGTGACCACATCTTATTTTTTTGTCATTAATTAAGTAAATTTAATGTATTTAATGTATTTCATAATTACTCTTAAATATACACTGGTATTTGTATCCTTTGAAAATGTTTGTTTGCCAAAAACAAAATTAACAATTTTGAATAAGATAAAACACAACAATTTTCGTATCGTTGCCATTTAAACTTCTATAATTCCAAGTAGAACCTCCGTTGTAAAAATACATCTTTCATTTTGTTGTCATTAATTAAGGGAATTTATGTTGAAAATAAAATATCGCCCTTTGTACAGTCAACCCATTCATATCCGATGTTTAGATAAATAAAAAAATCCGGAAGTTTTGCACGGAAAATCGGTGAAGTTGTTGCAAACGTTTCTTTCGAAAACTCAACAATAATTAAAGATATACATTTCTTAACGACTGAATATACATATTTAATTTTGTCAACAATCTACAGCGGAATCAATTGCAATGCGAGACAAATGGAAAATATACCAAGCCGCAGGTTTTAAAATGTTTAAATCATGAGTTTGTGTTCAATGTCAACTTCTTTGGACTGGTTACAGAATTGGCGGTATTGTGCCATCTTTATCAGGACCGAAATATTTTACTTCCATGCATTGATTTCAACGAAGAAAACATGTTCTACTGTTTTAAAAGTAAAAACGGCAACTCTCTTCTGTGAATTTTTAACCGTGAAATATAAAATACGGACATCATTTTTTTACATTGTAAAATGTACTATCTCACTCATATTTTTTTGTTTTATTTTCAGAGAAAAATGGCGTTTTTACTCTCACGACATTTCCGGGACACTTTGAATGTTTCCATGTTTTTCAATAATATGTCACAGGACCAAGTAAATGAGTATGTGTCGTCAAGAAAGTCTTACTTCGTAAAATTGTTTGCTTTGTCGAAAGCCATCGCCAATGCCAGGCGTTCAGGTGTGTTGAAGCCATTTGCATATGTGTCAACCTTAGAACGCATGTACAGACTATATGCCCAGCCATTGGTGTTTTTAGTTGCTGTAACAGCGTTCATTCTCATGGCCTTTTACATAAGGAAAGATAAATGCTTCAAAACATACGTTCTTACAATGACATTTATGCTAATCGATATCATAGGAGTACTGCTTCCTCTTCCGTTCCATTTTGTCTTTTTGCCTATTGACCCTAACTATGGTGGTGTGCCTTTCAGATGGTGTGAAGTATACCGCATACTGGCAGCTTTCTTACCACAAGTGCTGTATTACCAGTCCCAATGGTTGAAATTTGTTACCTGTGTGTTTCAATGTTTCTACATATATTACCCCACTAAAGCTCAGTGGTTGTATAGGAAACGCTTTTTGACCACATTGTTAATCGTATCTTTCCTTGTCTCGACAGCGATCTCGTCTCTCATGCATTTTGATGTCATTTTTCAAAGATTTTCCTATCTGAATATAAGGTCAAAGCGAAGAGTTAATACCTGCATTATGGTACCATCAGCAATTTATTACGTCGAATCTCACTTATATAACATCATCAGGATAGTGGCTCCGATGACCATAGGCATCGTAATTCCCTTTGTATGTATGATAGCAGGTACGATCATACTATTCCTAGAGATCCAATCAAAGTCAAAGTCGTTGTCAAAACAGGAGAATACTGAGCATGCTGAAGCAGGTCGTGTACAACATACAAGATTTATTGGAACGATAAGTACGATCTTCATAATCATCCTTATACCACGGCTGGTATTTGAAATTTTACTTATTGACCAAATTTCCCGAGAAAGCTTTTATCATGAATTGATAGAAATGTTTCATCTGGCATCGCACGTTATCTATCACGTTTCAGTTCCCGCCATATTTGTTGTTTACGTTATTTGTAAGGAAAAACGAATTATCCAAACAGTGAGAAGAAGTCTAAGGAAATCGCGGATCCCATCGAACAGCACCCCTGACCAATGAACCAGTATTTGAGACTCCGATAATGACCAGTCTACGCGCATAACAACTGGAAGAACTTTTGGTAATATATATGACATATACCGTCTTTAAGCAGGAAATGTTCAAATTAATATTAATTAACTTTTTTCAAATGTCATTAAGATACAATCATAACACAGAAAAGTACAGAGCAATGTTGAAGTTTCTTTTCTGTTCAACTATGATATACTTCATCGTTAAGACGTTTGTACGAATAAGAACAGATTGCCGTTTTCGTCGTTCAACTTACGAAAAGACCTTTTCCATGTGTCATTGGCTTAAAACTTGGACGATGCTATTATAAAACGGAAGTGCTGGTGGCAAATATACTTTATCTCTAAAAACAGTAAAAATCTTTATACCCACAAATTTTGTGTGTGTGGTATAATGTTTTTGATCCGTCCGTCAGTTATGTTCTTGTCATCGCACCTCCTCTAAATCCACACAACAGAATTTTATGAAACTTATAGATAATAAGGACATACAATGTAGATATGCATAGCGACAGGAAATTGTGATCCATTTTTTTTTTTGCTAGGAATTTTGCGCCTTTGCACTTAGTGGCCTCAATATGCTTCTGCAACAGTTCGTCATCGCAAATACTCAAAAACAGAATTTCATGAAACTTTGTAGATAATAGGAACATACTGTACATGTGCATACCGACAGCAAATTATGATTGTTTTTTTTTCTATGAGTAATGCACACATTTTTGTGTAGGAGCCAACCGAAGTCCACCTTCCGGATGCCCGATTTTCTCGCTGTGTTGACGACCTATTGGTGGCCTTGGGCTGTTTTCTGCTCTTTGGTCCGGAGTTGTCTTTTTGACACATTCCCCATTTCTATTCTCAATTTTATAATGGTATAAATCATTGATTCTTGAAATAAATGTTTATACTATAAGAAATAAAATGAAAAAAAAGTGACTGACCTTTCAGTATAATTTGAATTCTAATTTCAAATATAATAACTAGAATGGATATGTTGTCAGCATTAAAAGATAGAAGAATTGGACCTGTTTTATGCTAGTAACGTTTATGAATATGTAATCTTTAGCTCACCAGGCACTTTGCATCCGTCGTCAACGTCCAGAAAGGGACCAGCAAGACAAGGTTTACAAATCATTAAACATGGTTGAAATCGTCAGTCGATTCCTTATTGGGGTTATTGCTCTTAAATTGCTCATTGTCAATTTCTAGATGTGTCAAGATGTGATGTCTGTAGTATCCTTTGTCTCTAGTGCCATGGGATAGATTCGTTCAACATAGTCACCAAATTTTGTATTTTTTAGTGAGAGAACATCATCTATATAGCGGAACGTAAAGTTAAAGGATATTATTATACTTCACGTTAAAATGCCATATTGTGATTGGCTGATGCGAGGGTGTTAATTTACTCCATCACATGGCTGAGAGGGTGACAATTTTTTTGAATGTTACCCTCTCGTCTAGACCAATAAAAAATCTGATAGTTTAAAGGACAATGAATTGAATTTAGCTCAAGTAATTAAATACATGACAATGCTAAATATCTACGTTTTGGCTTAGATTTTATTATTTGTCTGTCAAAATGAAAAAATAAAATTAAAAACAAGTTTTTTTTTTCTAATACCCGTAACGTTGATATGTTCATGACGTGATAAAAAATACTTTTAAATAAAATTAATCTGTAAAAGACTATAATAATAGGACATCCAGTATAATAAATTAAATAACACATAGCTGAGAGGGTGGTAGAGCAGATTGGTACCCCTTGAAAAAGCATTGTCAACCTTTGCTTCGCCGCGGTTGACAATGTTTTCTCGGGGTAATAAATCTGCTCTATCACCCTCTCAGCTATTTGTTATTTATATATTGCCAACTTCTTATCTTTCTTCCTAAGAAGTTCCTGTATAAAGTCAACCTCATAATAATACAGAAACAAGTCGGCAAGAAGATGGGCATAATTGATTCCCATTGGAATTCTGACAGTCTGTTGAAAAACACGTCCTGCAAACGTAACAAATATATTGTCAATCAAGAAATCAAGCATCTTGATAATGTCAGTTTCAGAGATTTTTGTTTTGTTTTGAATCAGAGTGATTCTTTACAAAGTAGGATTTATCCCTCCCCAAGACAATATTTTTGTATCTACGTTCACCATCTTTTTAATGAAACAAAGTAATGCAAACTCTTTCAATTTGTCTTTTAGTTTGGAATGGGGGATACTTGTGTAAAGTGTAGAAAAGTCAAATGTTTTAATACTATTCCAAGATGAGAGAGTCTTAGACTGTATGTACTCTTAAAAGATCTTTGGAATTTTTTAGTATCCACATCTGATTCACGCCACCACTAGAAAAGGAAGTTTCACAATAACTTTGGAGATCGGCTTTGATTGCTGATAAACTAGATGTTAATAATTTAGAAAGAGGTTTGTTTCGTGTAGCACTTGGAAGACCCAGCAATATACCTTTGTTTGTAAGGACACTTATGTAGTTTAGGTATCCAATACAGTGATGGAAGATCCAGTTCTTCCATTTTTGGTTGACATTCCAAAGGAACATAGAACAGACCTATGATTGTCAAGGATTTCCTCTTTGGTAAGTGTCGTGAGGGTATATGCTGAGTTTCCAAGTGAATTGTCAATACCTAATTCATTTATCAAACAGTTTATGTAATGATAATTACGCACAAAAACGATATTGTTTGGGGATTTTTCTGCGGGGACCAACAACAGTTTTTGGAAGATAGCAGTAAAAAAAACTGCTGTTTGACGCATATGTTATTTTTGTAGCCATGGTAGCATACTTGTTAATCAACCTGGGCAAAAATCACAAACTTTATAGTAGACATTCTTAAGAAGATATAGCAGAAAAACTTTGGATTCAGAGAATATTTTGAACGGTAACTTGAAGACAGACGGAGATGAGAAACAGATGAAAGAACTTATGACAATAGCTCACATGGCCGAGTTTTTTTATACATTAAAAAGATAATAGGAGTACCCTTCAATACTGAACAGTGCAACATACCACGATAAACCACACAAATAAAATCCTAAAAAAAATGATGTACAAGGAAGACAAGTAACAACATAGAACAAATGGCATTATGCTCCAGCTAGGCAACTTTGTACAATACTTACAAAATTGATAGGAATAAAGAAGTCTTTGAATAAACCATCTTCGTCTATCTAAACAGTTTGTAGAAAACAAAAACAAAAAACCTGCCCAGTGCAGATACAACCAGCAGGTCAGACTTCTTACTTGCCAGTCTTGCTTGGACATTATATGGCACAAACCATAGTTATGAGAGCATGGTAAAAAAGTGCTAACTACTCCAGGAAACTAGTAAAGGTACCAACTAATGTTGGTTGAACCTTGGGGAATTGGTCTCTTTTTAGCTCATCTGGCCTAAAGAGCCAAGTGAGCTTTTCTCATCACTTTGCTTCCGTCGTCGTCCGGCGTCCGTAAACTTTTACAAAAATCTTCTCCTCTGAAGCTACTGGGCCAAATTTAACCAAACTTGGCCACATTCATCATTGGGGTATTTAGTTTAAAAAATGTGTCCGGTGACCTGCCAAAATAATCAAGATGGCCGCCTTGGCTAAAAATAGAACATAGGGGTAAAATGTATATTTTGGCTTATAACTCTGAAACCAAAGCATTTAGAATGAAATTCAAAACAGTGTGGCTGTGGCCATTGATTGACACATTAAATTCGTCCATTGACTGGGACAATTTACGTGAACGTTTGTCTGTAACGACCACTGTTCACGACGTACCTACGATAGACATTTAAACTGGGGTCACCAAAGGTTTCTTAACGCCTTTAATTATAAAATAATTCAAAAAATTAATCAGGAATAACCTTTATGTTTTGATTTATATAATTGATATAAATCAAAACATCGTGTTATTTCTAATTAGTTTTTCGAATTACTTCATTAAGGTGTCGAGAACCTTTGGTGACCCCATAGTTTAGGTGTCTTTAAAAAGTACATAGTGAGCAGTAGTTGTTACATACAAACGTTCACTTAATTGTCCCAGTCAACGTTCACTTAATTGTCCCAGTCAATGGATGAATTTAATGTGTCAATCAATGGCCATAGCCACACTGTTTTGAATTTCATTCTAGAGCAAATCTGACGTGGGGTAAGATTGTTTATTAGGTCAAGATCTATCTGCCCTGAAATTTTCAGATGTATCAGACAATGGGTTGTTGGGTTGCTGCACCTGAATTGGTAATTTTAAGGAAATTTTGTCGGTTTTCATTTATTATCTTGAAAATTATTATAGATAGAGATAAACTTTAAACAGCAATTATGTTCAGCAAAGTAAGATCTACAAATAAGTCAACATGATCAAAATGGTCAGTTGACCCCTTAAGGAGTTATTGCCCGTAGTCATTTTTTACCAATTTTTCATAAATTTTTGTTATCTTTTACAAAAATCTTCTCCTCTGAAACTACTGGACCAAATTTAACGAAACTTAGCCAAAATTATAATTGGGGTATCTAGTTAAAAAACTGTATGGGGTGAAACAGCCAACCAACAAAGATGGCTGCCATGGCTAAAAATATAACATAGGGGTAAAATGTAGATTTTGGCTTATAACTCTGAAACCAAAGCATTTAAAGCAAATCTTACAAGGGGTTAACATGTTTATCTAGTAAATATCTATCTGCCCTGAAATTTTCAGATGAATTGGACAACTGGTTGTTGGGTTGCTGCCCCCCAATTGGTAATTTTTAAAGAAATTTAGCCGTTTTTGGTTATTATCTTGAATATAGAGATTAATTGTAAACAGCAATAATGTTCAGCAAGTTAAGATCTACAAATAAGTCAACATTACCAAAATTGTCAGTTGACCCCTTAAGAAGTTATTGCCCTTTATAGTCATTTTTTTAACATTTTTCATTAATTTGGTAAATTTTGGTAAGTTTTTACAAAGTTTTTTCCTCTGTAACTAAAGGGCCAAGTTCATTACAGATAGAGAAAATTGTAAGTAACAAAAATGATCAGTAAAGTATGATCTACAAACACATCACCATCACCAAAACACAATATTGTGATGAATCCATCTGTTTCCTTTGTTTAATACGCTCATAAACCAAGGTGAGCGACACAGGCTTTTAAGAGCATCTAGTTTCATATACTATAAGAAAGAGGTCAACTATATTTGGTGTATTGTGTAAATATTTGTCTGGCAGTTTACACTTATGTGGACCAGAACCTCATTTTAATTTTTCATTGGTCAATCATAAGTTGTTTTAATCTGTATCTCAGATACTATAAGAGAAAGATCAACAATATTTAGTATAAGGAATTAATATAAGGTGCACATGTCTGATTGAAAGGCTCATCTTACTATGACTTCATTTTTATGGTTCAACAGTCACAGTTTTAAAATTAGGTCTGTTTCTCAGATAAAATTAGCAATAGGCTATCTATATTTGATGTACAGCATGATTATACAGTAAAACAGCCAGGAGGCAAATCATTTCAGTACGTGCATTCTTGTTTTAATTATACTTTTATACTTTTTCATAACAATTATCAACAAAATGTGCACCAGAAGTATTCGTCAAAATACTGATAATTTCAGTGGTGGATCAAGAACTTTTCATAAGGGGAGGCCACTGATTGACCTAAGGGAGCTCAAGTCATGCTTCAGTGATTCCCTATATTACCAACCAAATACCCCTCCCCCCTCCCCCTTTTGGATCATCCTATGCATTTGACATTATACTTTATAGATCCAAACAAAACATTAATAGTTCTAAGCAAATTTCACCGAAAACGAAAGATGTTTTTTTTTTAAATCCAGAGAATCTAATTTAATTTACTTAACATGGGGCAATACTGCTATCATCATAAGCTTTGTCACAGAATATGATAAGATCTTCATTTTCAACGTTCGTTAGGGCACTAGTAAGAAAAATCTATAGTAAAACAAATAAAAACAAGACACATCTGAATACTGTAATAATTTAATTGTTGTAAATTTTTTTTACAGTTGACTCTTTTCATTAGAAGTCTTGGTGCATCATTTTCAATGGTTGAACAAAGGTGCAAATAAATAAATAAATTACATAGCCATTGTTAAAAGCTTAGATCAATGAACAGAATTAAATAGAGGGCAAATTTATGATTTATCTTTAAAAATAAACATGTCGTGTAAGCAATGTTCTGAAACCATGCCCTATTTTTTAGTTACATCTTCGCCAAAAAATTACAATTTTTTTAATACATGTACAATATTTATAATTTAAATTTTGAACCTTTCCAACCAATCATAAATATAACTGTTTCGAAAAAAATTTCTTGAATAGTACAAGTATACATCTCTTTTAATAGAATTCTATTCATCAGTATGATTGCATATAAATACTAGGTTAAACAAATGAAAACAAATATATTAAATATTGCAAAATTATGGACGGAAAATAATAAACAAAAAGTTTGATATTGGAATTGGAATCTTCATACATACATGCCTTCTTCACTATCTTACATTGTTTGAATCTGGATAGCCCCACCTATAAAACACCTGAACAAGAAAAGCAACGAAGACATGGATGATGGATCAATTTGTAATGCTTCAATAAAGTCAAGCTGTACAACATTCCAATAAATTGAGCCTTTGATAAGGTAGAAAAAATACTCAACTTTTGGAAATTAGTAACAGATCAAGTCTAGATAACTACACAGCATTTTAGAATAAATGAGCTTGCTTTGTCTGAAATATTGCACAGTTCAAACTCACTTATATGGAGAGATTTTTTAATATTTGCCATTTTCTCCCTTCTGTTTTGTAGGTGGGACTCTAAAACATATAACTGCACGATTCCTGACCATAAATCATAATATAAAAAATAAACATGTCTATAAACAATGTTTAGTTTACAATTGTCAAGAAAGTGAAATGTGTGATTGTGAATTTTTTTCTTACTTTTTTTTTTTTTAAATGATGTTAAATCCAATGAATAAGCAAAAAGTCTGGAATGTATCGTAAATGAATATTATATTCAAATCAGTGAATCAAAAAAAGAATATAGTAAACTAAAAAGTTTGCTGTGTTACATTTAAATTCATGTAAAAGAAAGCAATAACACCATACACGTAATTTTGTCAAAACAAACAATTGAATATTCAGAAATCCATCAAGGATATACATGTACAGAATATTCAAATTAACATTTTTGGATTAAAAAACAAATAAACATTTGAATCAAAAACAAATATAAAATGATTTGGTTAAAAATTTTGTCATGCGAAACCTACCACCTAATCGGATCAACAATGAACATTATGCCATAAACTTCCCTTACAAGGGAGACAATTTTTCAAACAGTTATTCTAATATTCTACATGATTATTCAAACCAAGGTATGGCAGAAAATATAGCCATTCTCCTTACTACTATTTTTTTTTTTGAGAACCAGATCAATGGAACATTTCTACAGTATTTACCTGAAAATTTATCTATTTTCGCAAATGAACTATCCTACTGAATAAATCATTGAGGAATGTGCTCTGTGGAGTTCATTCAATGGGAAATTCTTATTTCTTCTTGAAAAATACATCATTTATTGATTGGTCTTCTGTAACATTGTAAAAATAATGTTATGCAGTAATACAACAAGTTATTAACAATAAGTATAAAATAAATAATTTATAAACAACATTAAAGACATAAGAGGTATTACTGGATGGAATGTCTAAACATAAATCTCAACAACTCATTAATATACTAAGTAATCAGTTTTGTAACATTTAAATAGGAAAAAAATATACAGATACATTTTTGGCTGGATGTCTTAAATTAGTTTTAAAACTTAACTAAATATTGTTATAAATGAACTTGCCTGTAAGGAGCAATAATAGTCATTATTGGTAACAGTTTTGCCTTATTTAATACATGACCCCCAAATATTTTTTTTTTTTTTCAGGGATTAGTTTTTCAATGCCATCCAACTGATGGTTGACATAAATTATCATAATTTTATGATTAGATAATATGAATTTAAAAAAAACCCATACTAACCTTTCAACATGTGGATATACTGTTTTTCTTATCTTGACCTTATTTCTTAGTTTATTGTCCTTTCTTTGTTTTTATAATCAACTTTATAATTATTATTAGATACTTATAAAACAAATATTTTTGTTGAATTTCATCTCTATTCAACAAAACTTCACATAAATTTTGTTAGGCCACTTATTACCTCTACACAAAAAAGTATAAATATTATAGAAACTAGGGCAAACTATGACAGAAATCAAATTTATCTTAAAGACATTTTTTTTTCAAATACCCTGCTTTTTCTGTATTAAACTAATTTACAAAACTGGAGATTTCTGCACAATAAACTGTTGACACAGAGAAATGTCTTGCCAGTGTAACATTAACAATTGTTGATGCCACCAGTAGAAACAGTTAGTTCAGCAGCTAAGCTAAGCTTTTGCAACTTTCCTTGCAGACGAGACATAACACAAGATAAAGATGCATGTACAAGAAGTATTAAAGCCACACACTTGCAATATTATTTAGAATTTGTTTTTTGTTTGCTTTCAAAATAGAAACTAATTTGAAGTAAAAAGTGGCCCAACTGGAGTTTATCGATTGATTAACAATTTTCAATAATTCCAATAACAAATGAACATGACCTTGACAGTTGAGGTTAAATTGTTTCCATAGAAATATCACAATTTTCTTTGGATACCAAATTAACCTTCATTTGTCAAGATGATTATGACAAAAAAATGATTATTTTATTTACAATTGTATCACAGTCTTGCTTTGATAAGCCTTCGCTTGTCCATCGACAAGTCACATAAATATTTTGGCAGTGTAAAAATTTGGAACATGTTCCGTTAAACACACTAATATGTTAATACACTACAAACCCAAACCCTTACTATATCCACAATGTCAAACACAATCATCAGGGATCAACATGCAAGCAAGACATGTCATGGGACTAAATGTTTTGGAATTTTAAACTAAAATTGTAAGATTTCTAAATAAATAAGAAGTTCAGATTTGCAGCAGTTGACAAGCATTGCTAATTACTTTACACACAACATTGACAAAACAACACATAACTAATTTTAGTATAAGAATTTAAGAATTCTAGACTGATTTCAGATAAAGCAGTGACTGCATTTTTGACAGGCTGTAAACAAAGATGACAACACAAAAGTATCGCAAGGGAGACGATCCATAGTTTGTGGATAGAACAAGGGTAGTACAATCT
Organism: Mytilus edulis; assembly: GCA_019925275.1. Lineage (NCBI taxonomy): Eukaryota > Metazoa > Mollusca > Bivalvia > Mytilida > Mytilidae > Mytilus > Mytilus edulis. The sequence goes on from CM034353.1 coordinate 46,021,378, forward strand.
ATATTGTTAATAAAACTAGCTACCACAGCAAATCAAGCCAGTGTTATAATCAGCAAGTGCTACCTATACCATATACACAACAATTCACAGTGAGAAGGAGGGGGGGGGGGGGGGGGGGGGCAAAAGATAGAAAAGTTATAATAATTTCTTTTCCTTCAAATTTCAACAAGCATAAGAGCAAAAACAAAAATTACTTGAAATAGAATTAAACATTATCATGATTCTTTATTAGTACTTAAATTTGGAAAGCTTCACTCATTAGACTTGGTTTTAAAATGGGCTGCATGCAAAAAAACAGTGAGGGGAAATTTAAGGAAAGTGAACAAAATCAAACGAACACAATTCAAATTATTAAACTATAAATGGAAAGATGAGATCATGAATATATTGCCACCAGCAATGATGCATCTATATCATTTATGCTCTTTGATAAAACATAAAATAACACAATGCATCAAGCTTTAAGGTGACAAGTAACTGAAACCTAAGCACTAATTGTACCAAGAGATGCAAGAGCCATTCTCTGCATAAACATATATAAACAACAAAATAAATCTACATAAAATATGATTTTGATATTGCACAATTTCATGAATATTTTTTTTTAATAACTTTATAACTCAAATGAAGTAATATTTATGTTATAAAGCTATAAAAGAATCCATAGATTTCAACTCAACCAGAATTTATAATAGACGAATAAGTAAGCTATTGTTTCAAATTTTACTATTTTAAAATTTCAAACACTTGATGCAATTTGAAAAGGTGAATACACTAAAATCTAACAACAATCAAACAAGTTCTAACTATTTTCAGGCCGGGATATGGTTCTACTTTACTTGTTTTGTTTGATCCATGGATTCTTTGATTTTACAACAACATTTACAGACAAAAGACAACATTAAAGCTAAGCAAAAGATGTCACTGCTTCTTTAGTTTTATATAATTATTTGTATCTTTCTTGGACATTTTGGCAAATAATGATAATTATATCCCTTACTTATTATCTCCCTTTATATTAATGCTGAGGTCATAACTTATATCTATTCTTACAGGCAAGTTCATTGTTATGTAGTTATTAAGATTGGAAATCAGACATGGAAATCAAGGTTTTTCTTTAAGTAAATTGTTTATCATTAAAGAAATAAAAAAAATGTAACAGATTGAATTATGCAACCATATATATCATAACTTTCTTGTAAATCAATATACATAACCATCTTCTGAGATCTTAAAACAAGATACATCTAAATAAGGTACAATAAATAACTAAATTTTGAAAATTCAACACATTTGATAACATATATATATATATTTGATATGCTTGTCAACAATCCCTAAATTACAATATTATGACATGTACAAATATCTCAGTTTGTTGTTTGATTTTAATAAATTGAGTACACATGCTCATTTTTTTTTTTAATCAAAGTCCAACAGTCAAAAACAACAGATTATAAATTTCTTCTGAACAGAATCTAGCCAGTCCTTATAGTACTGCTTGGCTGAATTTGGTTGTATTTAAACACAGTTATGGTAAACAAGTTGTTCAGTAAAATATTGTCCTAGCTGTTGTAACTAAAGTATTTTGTCAGGCAATTCTACAAACAGAAACACTTCATATAATTCTCTGTTGAATGCTGTTTTAAATCATATACAACAATAAATTGGTAGCTGAACTACCACCAAAGAAATAAAAATTGTAATACTGTCTTTAGTCCTGATTGGTAAATAAAAGTGTATTTTTTTCCCCGTTTAAAATGATTGCTTACTGTAATATAAACTAGTCATTAGAACGGAAAATTTAACAATAAAATAAAATAGAGAATTATGCATATAACAAAAGTAAAATTTATGACATACTTTATAGAACGGAATATTTTGATGATAAGCAGGCTATTCTATTCAGGTGATGAAATTTAAGTTAAAGAATGCAACTTTTGAATATGTTTTTTCCACACTGATAAATAATTATGTATTTATACACAAAATAGCAAACAAAATAAGTTAAAGGTTTTGCATATTAAGCAAATTAAATTTCAAATAAACATTAATTTCATTCTTGTAACCATCCTAACTTTAGATAGAACCAAATGGTAAAGGCAATATTAAAAGCATAATCAACACAAAAATAACTTTGTAATAAAAATATATGTGTATTTATTATCCTTATGTTATCAATTGTAAGAACAAACCTACTTTTCCCCTTTTATATGGTCAAACTTAAATGAATAGGGCTTTTCAGTACCATGTCCGTATGTCAATATTTATTTTGCCTTTGGATAGAATTTTAACCAAACCTTATGGTTAAAATCCTAATCAAGGACAAACATGCAGCTCTGTGTAGCATAGAATAATGTAATAAACAATCTTTTAATAAAATACACACATATCTTTATCGCATGGATTTGAGCAAAAAGTGTCATTCAAATAACAGTGATAAGTCTAGAGCAAAACACATGTTGATGCTGTGTTCTTGGGAGCAATTTTCTGCTTTTTATTTTCTTGTCTGGATGTATCATGAGCAGATTTCTTTCTCTCCCATTTTTCTTCTTTTTTCTTGTGATCTTCTTTTGGAGAGGAATTTTCTCTTGGAGAAGATGATTTTGCTTTATCATTTGATTTGTCCTTCTTACGTTTCTTCTTCTTCTTCTTTTTCTTTTTTTCCCCATCTTCATTTTTTTTGTGCAAATCACTTGATGAATGACTAGACTCACTACCACTGCTAGATGAACTGCTGCTACTATCTGAATCTGAATCTAAAGTAGAAATGTATCCAAAAAAAGTCAGTCAAATACAGGGGAGATTTATAGAATAACTAATCGAAGAATTCAAATAGAGAGAAATATTCAATGAGTGACCAAACAACACATTAATCTACGAATGCGCCTCGCACATGAGTTAATTATCAGTGTTACCATGTTTATTTCACATGTGAAATTATCGGTTTTTATTTAACTGGGAAATCAATGTAATAAAAATCTGATATTACATAATCCCCTTTCAAAGTGCTTGTATATACTTTTAATTTCTGACGATCATGGCCCTTGATATGTACAAGACTAAATAACCCATAGGACAGTTTAAACAATAGGTTCAAATATCTATGCCTAAAATTGCTGTGTAAAAACCAGCTATGTCTAAGAATAAGAAAATTTGTTCTATTCCGCAGGTCTAAACAACAGCATCAACGCAAAAACATGTTTATAGAACACTCTATTGAATAATGTCACACCTTTTCAGCTGTAGTTTGATTTGAAAATTACTAATGGAATAATTTCTAGATACAATAAGAATTTCCTCTAGATTTTGTTTTTCTTTTCCTATAAATTTTGGTTAGTATACATTTATTTGTTCAGGTCAAATAAATGTAAACAAAAGTGAAAAATAAAAATCAGTTGGTTAATTCCATGTTTTATCAACACCTGTGTTAATAATAAAAAAATATTAATGATTGTTTTGACTGATAATATATACTTGTTACAGAAACTGAATGAACAATAGTCTTTAAAGGTTATGGATTTCTTTTTTCTACAATGTTTGATGAAACACGTACCAATATTTACCTTTCTCCCCCGGAATCATAGCTATACATTTATCCGCTGAATCAGCTGTTGTTGCATCATATACTCCTTTTATGATATTTGTAGAAATCTTCTTCTTTTTGTGCTCAGCAGCTACATCAAGCATCTTTCTCAACCAAACCTGAAAAATATCATATTTTTTTTAACAAATTTCTTTTATATTTTTAAAGGCTTTCAGCAATAAAATTTCCAATATGACCAACTAAAATTAATTAATAGATTTTCATAAACCCTCAGGAAAAATTGGGCTGGTTTGGGGATTTTATATTTTAAAATTTTCATTTCCTTTGAAACCCTCTAGTGGTACAATTCTGAAACAGTAAAATTAGAAAAAAATATTTTATAGAAAAAGTATTTTACATACCTATTAAAGTTATTTCCTAATTCTTATTTCATATTCATGATTGGTAACAACTCTTTTCATTGCTTTACAAACCAATGTTATGCTTTACTTTTTTTTTATTGCAAATATCAAAGTATACATTGTTCCCAACATTCTGACAAAACAGTTATTATAAATATCAAAGCAGAACAATATGTTTAATTATTTTCTATCAAGTCTATAACAAATCAAAGCATCAGGGTAAATTATAATGCTAGTTTAGTACTTATTTTGAAAAAGACTTGATAAGAAAACTTATCGCTATTTTACTAAATTTTCCTTTTATCTTACAGACTGATAATATCCTTTCTTGGCACAGGAAAGTGATATTAAAAATTATTCCTAGAAACTAAAGGCACACATGGCCGTTGTCAATGAAATTTACAATGTCGTCATAGGTAAAAAGCTATAATCTATAATTATTGATAATTGCTGACAACCCTAATGTTCAATATTTTCTATTTTGTTCACACGAAAGACAATTCTTGTAAGAAAATATAAAATTACCAGTTTCTTTTCCATCTTTTCTTGTCTCTTTCTTAACATGGCTGTTTCCATCATGTATTTCATCTTGTCTGCATCATATTTCTGAAAAGTCACACAGATAGCATAGTATCAACAGCCGGTAACCATTATTAAACAAGGAGTTCATTTTTACAGAAAAAAATATTTGAACGAGACAAAAATATATCAATGTTCTAAATTTTTGTTAAATTTCAATTACACTATATGGTAAAATGCATATCCTGAATGTACACATAAGTTCATAAGTATTTCTTATTGTTTTTTTTTTATATAAGACTGTTGTTTTTCCTGTTTTAATGGTTTTACACGTCATTTTTGGGACCCTTATAGCCTGCTGTTTGATGTGAGCCAAGGCTCTGTATTGAAGACTGTACTTTGACCTATAATGGTTTACGTTTACAAATTTTGTGGATGGTGAGTTGTCTCATTGGTACTCATACCTCATCTTCTTATATCTACATATCAAAATAATTGAAATTTGAAAAAGATTCATATATATTTGTCAACATTTTTCATCAAAGGGTAAACAGGAGAGATATTTAAAATACTTGAGCAATTAGATTTTAACCTGATATAAATCATGCAATGTTATCTGACAGAAGACAGAAGAAATGATAAACAAACCTTCACATTGGTATTAGCATTGTGTGTAGCAGCCTTCTGAAGACCAGCATTTATCATGGAATCCTTTGTGTTGACTTTCTTCTTTTCTTTTGGTGGTTTAAACTTGCCCCAGATTTGGACCATTATAGCTCCCTCACTCACATACTTGATGAACTAAAATACACAAGCAAAAAGTGATAATTTAGAATATGTAAACTTGATTTCAAGTTGTCAATATCTTCAAATTATTCCACATTTAAATAAATGACATATTGAATATAAACAATATGGCAAAAAAGAACCTCAAATATAACATGCATTTGCAGATGTCTGGATTAGATAAAATATATTTTGTTGCCAATGTTGGTCCACTCCCAAATTTGATCTTTTATGTATAGGTACAAAAGTAATTATAAAGAAACTGGACTTTCATATTTTGTCAGTGATCAAAAGGATGGACATGAAAAGAAAAGATTTACCGTATCTGATATCAAAAGAATAAAATTAATTTATCATCATTTGACTAAAGTTTCATATAAATTTACTTTTGCTGAAAAAGATGCCAGTTCCCTTGTTTTTTTTCACCTTCCAGTTTTATGTACAATAAACCACATAACCAATATTTACCTCTTGGGTACACTTTGGAATAGCATGAAGCTGTGTGAAATTCCAATCTGGATTAATGGTGTTAGGAATCTTCTTTGTCTCAATAAGTTTCTTCTCCAAATAAAATGTATATTTGGCATAGATATCCTGAAAAAAATATGATTGAAAATAAAACTTAAAAATAAAAGTAACACAATACTTCATCTAACCAGACTATTGTTGTTTTTATGACTAGTACTGTTTTCAATATAATGAAATTTTATGTGATTGTCATACAAGTGAGAGCTTAAGCTAGCTATAAAACCAGGTTTAATCCACCATTTTCTGCATCGTAAAATGCCTGTTCCAAGTCAAAGATATGACTGTTGTTAACCATTCTTTTGATGTGTATGAGCTTTCAATTTTGCTGATTGATTATGAACTTTCTGTTTTGAATTTTCCTTTGCGTTCAGTGTTTTTGAGATTTCACTTTTTTTTTATGTGTGACAATAGCTACCTATATATGTATTTACAGACAATAAGGATAATATATTAGTACGGATGTACAAACAAGTCCTAAGAGATCAAAATGTTTTAGCTATCAGACTACAAAGTCTTAAAATCAAATTCTTATAAAATTGCATTACAATAGACGTTTTTATATCCAAGTCAAACAAAATTAATACAAGTGCGCCTTGTGGCTAGAAGTTTTATTTTTGTGCAAAATATCTAATTTCAAACTTTCAATAAATTATGTGAGAGTACAAAAGATCTGACAATCTTGACACCTACATTAAATTATATTAACTTACTGTAAATTTATTTGGGAGTCCTTTACATCCCAGAAGTTTGACATTAAAGTTGAGTTCTTTGCCTACTAATTCATCTGGGCTCTCTATAAAGACATCCTCATCTTCTGTTATCTCCTTCTTCCCTGTCTTGTCACATGGTACAACTTCAAGCTACAAAATTGAATATTAAACTTAATGATTTTACAATATCATTCAAAGTTCACCATGAATCTAAATTATCAACAAAAGATAAAGTACCTACAAAGTTAATATATAATTTGTTACAACAGCAATCAAATATCAATAAATTTCGTGTAGTTAAAAAAAAAGTATAAATAATTCAGTGATATACAAATAAAAAGTGAAAATTAACTTAAGAAAAGACCTCACAAGAGGACCATTGTCTTAGTAGAAGATAAGGTAATGAGAATTATTACCATGCTATGTCATTTTAGAGATTGACAAAATACTATGTGTCAAACTTTAAAGGGGAAAAATAAAATATATCTATAAAACAAAAAGATAAGAATATGCTGTAAGTTTTAGTTTAAGGCTAGTACAGAAAAAAATGTAGGGGGGGGGGGGTGTGTGGTGGGGTGTAGAAGGCAGTTTTTGTCAGCACCCGCCACCCAGACAATTGTAATTGAGAATTATAGTAGATAGGGATTTATTACAATACAAACTGCAATTAAACGGTATTGACGGAAACATGTATAATGCTATTTCTAGCTTATACATTGACACAGAATCATGTGTCTGCGTAAATGATCATCGTACAAATTGGTTCCAGTGTTCAAACGGGGTCCGCCAAGGGGATAATTTATCGCCTACATTGTTCGCTTTATTTGTCAACGATTTAGCTACTGAAATTAAAGATCTTGAAACTGGAATACCGTGTGATAATGAGAAAATCAGTCTTCTATTATACGCTGACGACATTGTTATTCTAACAGAGACCGAAAATGATATGCAACGTTGCTTAGATGTGTTATACAGTTGGTGCCAACGATGGAGACTTAGTGTGAATTGTTCAAAATCAAATGTCATGCATTTTAGAAAACAGCGTGTCCCACGAAGTAACTTTAATTTCAAGATTGGACCAAACAGTTTACAATATGTAAGTCACTACAAATATCTTGGGATTATTTTCTATGATAAAATGGATTTTAGTATTGCCACCGAAACATTAGGTAAAGCTGGAGGACGGGCACTAGGAGGGATGATATCAAAGATTCACAATTTTAAGGACGTTGCATTTAAAACATTTGAAACCCTTTTCGAGTCGTGTGTTGTACCAGTCATTGATTATTGTGCAGGTGTTTGGGGATATAAAACATACCACTCCATTGAAGCTGTACAAAACCGTGCTATTAGATATTTTTTGGGATTACACAGATTTGCACCAGTAGTTTCTCTAAACAGTGAACTAGGATGGTTACAGCCAACTTTAAGACGGTGGATTTCTATGGTTAGAAGATGGAATTGGCTTGTTAAAATGGACAATGAAAGACTAACGAAAAAGCTTTTTCTTTGGAACTATCATAAATCGGGCCAGTGGAGCTCTCAGATGAAGGAAATTTTTCACAAAGTGGACATGGACAGTTGCTATGAATATGTAAATTTATGCAACATTGAACTTTTTAAAACAAAGATTATGGAATACTGTGAAAACGATTGGACTGGTAAAATCACTTCTCTCCCCAAATTAAGGACTTACATTACTATTAAACAGAAGTACGAGACTGAACTTTACGTCAAAATGAACATTAAGAAACAAGAACGATCAGTTATGGCACAATTTCGCTGTGGTATTCTACCCTTACGCATTGAAACTGGACGATTTAGAAATGAGGCTACTGATGAACGATTTTGCACTTTCTGTGATGACGGATCAGTTGAAGATGAAAAACATTTCTTGTTGTACTGTAAAGCTTACCATACTTTAAGACAATTATTATTTGAATCAGTGAACCTTGATAGACATTTTATTGATAATAGAACATTTGCTAATTTAATGACACTTCATCAAAGACAAACTGCTAAATATTTAAATTTATTTTTCTGTAAAAGAAAGGAACTTCTTTATAAGTAACAATCACATTGCGTATTACAAATTTGAACATTAGGTTTAAAGTGACTTATAGGTCCAACGGGCCGGGTGTAAATTTATTTAATTACTGTATTCTTATTATGTAATATTATATATACTACACATGTCACTATAATAAATGATATACTTACTTACTTACTTTTATAGTGCATTATAGTGTGAAAAGTTGCTCTGATACCCATCACCCATGTATTATTAATATAATGTGCCTTCCAACCCCCCATACATTTTTTCTGGAATAGCCCCTAGATGATAAGGGATAGCAGGATTACACATATTTTTTTTAAAAACATTACTTTCAAAACTTACATTTAGTAGACCCACTTCATTTCCTTTAAAATCTGTCACTTCTAATTGCTCTTTAGTATCAATCTGAAAAAAATTCAATTATACTTAAAAATAACCATTATACAAGCATAAAATGAAACTCCATTCTTTTCTGATATAATTTTTATCTCACTTTCTAATTATAAATAAGAACTTTTAAAATATCAATATACCTATAAATATTATTTGACCAAATCAATTTCTAACACAATGATTTCTTATATAAATCTTACCATATATGCTATAGATTGCAGCCAAACTTTAACACTTCCAATGTGAAATTCTGCATTAGGATCATCAAGGAATGGGTCTTTCTCCTGAAATAAAGTATAGTCAATTAAATCATAAATCTTACAGTATTTGTTTTTTATCACTTCACAGTATAGAATATTAAGTCTACATTTTAATATAACTACATGCATCAAAGTCTTTGTGACCCCTAACTGGAAGGAACCTTTATGAAGATTTTATCAACAGCATTAAAAAACAAGAGTGCACACACTGAAATGTCTCGCCTTCTATACTAATCATTGATATTATGTTGATAGTCCTAAGTATAAAGCTAAGCTTTATTACAACTGTCACATAAACTTAACATTAACCAACATAACTAAACAAAGACCAATGAACCTTGAAAATGAGGTCAAGGTCAGATGAACCAAGGCAGGCAGACATGTACAGCTAACAATGCTTCTATACAACATATATAGTTGAACCATTACTTATAGTTTAAGAAAAATAGGCCAAAACACAAAAACTTAACAATGTGCAATGAACCATGAAAATGAGGTCACGGTCAAATAAAACCTGTGCAACTGACATAAAGATCATAAAATATTTCCATACACCAAATATAGTTGACCTATGGCATATAGTATTAGATAAAAAGCCCAAAACTCAAAAACTTAACTTTGACCACTGAACCATGAAAATGAGGTCAAGGTCACATGACATCTGCCCGCTAGACATGTACACCTTACAATCATTCCATACAACTAATATAGTAGACCTTTTGCATATAGTATGAGAAAAATAGACCAAAACACAAAAATTTAACTATAACCACTGAACCATGAAAATAAGGTCAAGGTCAGATGACACCTGCCAGTTGGACATGTACACCTTACAGTCCTTCCATATACCGAATATACTAGCCCTATTGCTTATAGTATCTGAGATATGGACTTGACCACCAAAACTTAACCTTGTTCACTGATCCATGAAATGAGGTCGAGGTCAAGTGAAAACTGTCTGACAGACATGAAGACCTTGCAAGGTACGCACATATTAAATATAATTATCCTATTACTTATAATAAGAGAGAATTCAACATTACAAAAAATTTGAACTTTTTTTTCAAGTGGTCACTGAACCATGAAAATGAGGTCAAGGACATTGGACATGTGACTGACGGAAACTTCGTAACATGAAGCATCTATATACAAAGTATGAAGCATGCAGGTCTTCCACCTTCTAAAATATAAAGCTTTTAAGAAGTGAGCTAACACCGCCGCCGCCGCCGCCGGATCACTATCCCTATGTCGAGCTTTCTGCAACAAAAGTTGCAGGCTCGACAAAAAAATAGACCAAAACACAAAAACTTAACATTGTGCAATGAACCGTGAAAATGAGGTCACGGTTAAATAAAACCTGCTCGACTGACATAAAGATCATAAAATATTTCCATACACCAAATATAGTTGACCTATGGCATATAGCATTAGATAAAAAGACCAAAACTCAAAAACTTAACTTTGACCACTGAACCATGAAAATGAGGTCAAGGTCACATGACATCTGCCTGCTAGACATGTACACTTAACAATCATTCCATACAACAAATATAGTAGACCTATTGCATATGGTATGAGAAAAACAGACCAAAACACAAAAATTTAACTATAACCACTGAACCATGAAAATGAGGTCAAGGTCAGATGACACCTGCCAGTTGGACATGTACACCTTACAGTCCTTCCATACACCAAATATACTAGCCCTATTGCTTATAGTATCTGAGATATGGACTTGACCACCAAAACTTAACCTTGTTCACTGATCCATGAAATGAGGTCGAGGTCAAGTGAAAACTGTCTGACAGACACAAGGACCTTGCAAGGTACGCACATATCAAATATAGTTATCCTATTACTTATAATAAGAGAGAATTCAACATTACAAAAAATTTGAACTTTTTTTTCAAGTGGTCACTGAACCATGAAAATGAGGTCAAGGACATTGGACATGTGACTGACGGAAACTTCATAACATGAAGCATCTATATACAAAGTATGAAGCACCCAGGTCTTCCACCTTCTAAAATATAAAGCTTTTAAGAAGTGAGCTAACGCCGCCGTAGCCGACGCCGCCGCCGGATCACTATCCCTATGTCGAGCTTTCTGCAACAAAAGTTGCAGGCTCGACAAAAAACTGTAGAGCAACTTGTCTTCACAGATATTGTTTTACACAGTGATCTTTACAGATATTGTTTTACACAGTATTTTTACAGATATTGTTTTACACAGTGATCTATATGTAGTCAACTTCATGGTGATTTATTCTCATAATTTTCATTCAACTTCAATAATAATGTACCGGTATTTAGATGGGAAACAATGTTTGTATAAAACAAGGTTCTTTGTCCATGAGACACCACACCCTTTGCACTAAAATGGCACCCGGATCTCGAGTTATGTAACATGAGAACTAGAAGAGATAAATATTGGTAACTTACTGCTGGAAGTTCCCATGGATCACCTTCCTGGAATTCATTGTACATTTCCTGCATGACAAACTTCCTATTAAAGAACTTCTGTCTTGGCCACACCCATTCATGATTAGTTTCTATGTCCTTCATTCTTACCATTACCTATAAAGAAGAAAATGTAAGATACAGTCTTGTGATTTCTCAAAATTATAACCTCTGACAGATACTGATTTCTGTTTATTATTTCCATCTTCATATCACTTATGTGTTTGCACTATAAACTTTTATCCTATGATTGTTATATTATAGTACAAGATGAGCACATGTCTACTGTTAAATGCTAAAAAAATGATGTTACTTTTTGAATGTTTTTTTTTTATTGTTTGTTCACTGATAGTGCTAAAAACCTCAGTTTTCTTTTATTTGCCTTAATAAGTATGGAAAGTTTTTATTCAACATTGAACATCTGATACTCAAATCAACATTTCTGAACACAAGTTTTAAAACTTAAGAACTTTCAACCAATTACATAACAAAAGTTTTTTTTTACAATTTTTTTTCTCAGAAAGAAATATTAAGTTTCATTCATTCCTTCTCTATGATTCTTACCTCAGTTCGTCCTGACAGTTCACCTCTGGCCTCAGGGGAGACAATCATGATTTCAAATCTTCTTTTCTTGTCTAGTTCTTCACTGATGGCATTAGCTTCCTCTACAGCTGGTAACATTTCTAACAGGTCCTCTTGTAATAATACATCCTCTGTAATTTAAACAAAAGCATATCAAATATCAGGAAGTAAGAGAACTTGTACAGGAAAAAAGTTGTTTTTGTTCAATCAACTCTTTGTACACAATCCTTTTAAAACATATTTAGTTAGTTGTTTTGAACTAGTGAGTACTCTCAAGATTTGTACTCAATTTCTTTTTGTTGTTGGGATGTTCAAGTACCCGGCCATGTCCACTCTGTGTTTTTTGTAAGATGTATTTCCATTTGTATCCACCTGATGAGTTAAGCCTTTTTTCAACTGATTTTTATAGTTTCTTTTTATGTTGTACTGTTGCACCACTGTTCCAGGTTAGGGGGAGGGTTGGGAGTCTGCTAACATGTTTTTTATGTATGTGCCAGTCAAAAGTCAGGAGCTTGTAATTCAATGGTAGTCGTTAGTTGCTGTGTTACATATTTTTTGTTGGCACATAAATTAGGCCATTAGTGTTCATGTTTGAATTGTTTTACATTTGTCCTTTTGGAGCCTTTTTGACTTTGAGGTATGGGCTTTGCTCATTGTTGAAGGTCATGCAGTTACCTATAGTTGTTAATTTCTGTGTCATTTGGTCTCTTGTGAAGAGTTTTCTCATTGGCAATCACACCACATCTTTTTTTTTAATTTTTAGATGGTATGATACTAAACCCCTAACAAGAAGGATTGCGCCTGATATTCATATGATGAAGACATAAAATTTCAATCAGTTTAATTGAAGTCTGGAGCTGGCATGTCAGTTGGCTGCTAGTAGTCTGTTGTTTTTTGTATTATTGTTATTTTGTTTATTTTGTTTATTTGCATCTTCTGACATCAGACTCAGACTTCTCTTGAACTGAATTTTAATGTGCGGATTGTTATGCGTTTGCTTTTCTGCATCGGCTAGCGGTGTAGGGGGAGGGTTGAGATCTAAAAACATGTTTAACCCCACCGCATTTTCGCGCCTATCCCAAGTCAGGAGCCTCTGGCCTTTGTTAGTCTTGTATTATTTTTAATTTTAGTTTCTTGTGTACAATTTGAAGTTTTGTATGGCGTTCATTATCACTGAACTAGTATATATATTTGTTTAGGGGTCAGCTGAAGGATGCCTCTGGGTGCAGGAATTTCTCGCTGCATTGAAGACCTGTTGGTGACCTTCTGCTGTTGTCTGCTCTATGGTCGAGTTGTTGTCTCTTTGACACATTCCCCATTTCCATTCTCAATTTTAAAGTGTTCTAAATCTTATGATAGTCAGCGGTTTAAAAACCATATAACTATACACTTACCCTAGATTTGTTTTGTCCTTCCACATCAAATCCAGATTTTTTGGCAAGTTCTTCTTGAGCCATCTCAAATGTTATTTCTTTATATTGTTCTTTAGAACTGTCTCTTTCTTTAGGGTTAACATAAACAAAATATTTAGTAGTACCAAAAATAATTCTATCATTATGTGAAAGTTGTGTTTTTGTTCCTATTGCCTTTCCATTGACAAGCAGACGCACATTTGCCTCCATAGGTTCAATACTGAATTTCCCATCTGTTTCAGTGAATACTGCATGCTTCATAGATATACTGAAAAACGTAGAATAAAACATGTAATCAATTGGATATAAAGGTCTGAAAACAGTCACATATGTCTAATTCTAAAATTCACTGAGGCCAAGATCAACTCAACAATACCAGACGTTTAAAAGTACAATTATTCGATACACATTATATTGATGACCTATTGTTTATAGCATTTGAGAAAAGGACCTTACCATGAAAACTTGATGTTGATTACTGATCAATGAAATGAGGTCATGGTCAGGTAAATTCTATCACATTACATACTTTGTAATATTTCTATATACCAAATATAATTGTTCTGAAAAGTTAAAAAAATCATGTGAAATTATCAAGTCGCTGAAGCATGAAAATGAGGACATGAAAAAACAAACACGTGCTAAAGGAAACCTCAAAATACAAAGCATCTGAATAAAAGATATGAGGTATCCAGGTATTCTAGCTTATACATAATAAAGTATTATACAAATAGTTTACATCAATGCCCCTATCCGATCAGCATCCCTATGTCTTTATATTATGCAATTGCAGTGTTGGCCAGACAAATACCAATCACTATTTTAGAATGATTTCTTAGTTCTATAATAAATACTAGTACCATACCTTGGTCCATGTATAGTAACATCAATTCCTTCTGTAGCAGCACCAAATGATTTAGATGGAGCATCCAGAAAGTGAAACATGTGCCCTGTTAACTGAGGGTCCATGTTTAAGTTGTAGATATGTGGGATTGTTTTCTGTTTCTCTTTGATATCAGCTAAATCGGTACCTCCCTGTAAACAAAGGAAAACATTATATATACATTTTGTATGTGGTGCCGGTAAATTTATAAAAAAAATAAGAAAACCATCTGGTGCCAATGGGACAATAAAATCCTTTATTTTGAACTTAAGAAGCATCTGTCAACCTTATAATTTAGGCAGGAGTAGTCAATACTGAATACTGCAAATTCAGAAATTATTGAGAGGTTTTTATTATTGCGAAAAATGTGACAGAGTTGTAAACGCAATAATTTAAACTTGAATTTTGAAATGTTTTATATGAATTAACATGACAAATTGGCAATAATAAATGCATGCAATTATTTCTGAATTTACAGTAGCAATCAAACAGTCAATACTCCATCTTTATCAGAAAAGATGCAAACACATATTTTGGAGTCTCTGGTTTTTACTAATCAAGGTCAATCTTACAATTTCCTGATCACCTAGGCTGCAACAAAGGCTATAAAACATAATTGGTTTCTTTTAAACAAATTTTCCCTCTCAAAGACTAATTACTGACGATTTATTATAATTTGTGAAGTAATAATTTTTGTTGTTAATATCATGGGTATTGATTGGTAAACCACAAATTCAATTGTTTGACAAAACCTATATTTTCTGTAGGTTTGTTATTGAAATTTTTTAAAAACACAAATGCAAGTATCCACTAAAATAGAGTTTTTCTTCAATTTTAGAAAATAAATAAATTGACAGCACATCATAAAACTTAGACTTACTGCTCCTTGTTCCTTCAATCTTTCTTCAAATGTTTTCTTCATTTCTTCCATCTCCTTTTGATTTTTGTCTAAGATACTCTTATATTCCTCATCTAACTCCTGTTTGATCTTTTCCCTCTCTAAACAAGTAACAATATATATTGTGTAGAACAAAGAAATATATTAAATGGCAACTGTTCTCTTGAAAAAATATAACATTCAAAGTTTTTGAATGTTATATATTTTTTTAAATTTGACCAAAACATACATGCTACTGTTATCAACTCTATATATAAATATTGCAGGCATATATTACATTCCCCTCCCACTTCATTTTTAAAGCATTTTAAGGCGGAAAAAACTTTTTTGCCCTTAATATTTTTCAGGAGTTCAATAAGCTCAAATGCTTCTGAGTGTTTTCATACTACTATTGTTTTGTTCATTTCCTAAATAAATTGCACTTTTGCTGTTATAATGAATACCATGTCTACAGCATTTGACAGGGCACCCCTGTATAGTTAGTTCTACTGAACAAATATATTTTGTTTACCTTCTTCGCTCATGTCATCATCCTCTTCACCTTCTCCGGTGATTATGGTCAGATTTCCAGATTCTATTGCTTTTTTCAATCTCTCGTTCTCTTCTTGTAGCTCACGAATCAGTTGTGCTGTTGGATCCTCGTTGACTGAGGATTTGGTTTTAATTTGCTTTGCTCTGTCAGCTATCAAGAAAAGTTTATAAACTATGTAATGAATGATCATCTACATTGCATATTAACATCTATCAAATGCATTTTCTTAGTGATTTAATAAGTTATTTTGTGACTCAATACACATACTGTTCCAATAATCAAATATATCTGGTACCAGGTTACAGGAAGTTGAGCTTCAAAATATGACACCTAACTATCAATCTTTTTGTCATACATGTTTAAATGGAAATTTTGAATAGAGAACATAAAAAAACACACCATTTGAAACTTGGTTAGCAAGAATGAGTTATTTGTTAGAATAAAAAGTGTAGATTAAATTTTAATGGTCTTAAATTTGCTCTCTATAAGTATAAAGTTACCAATACATACCATAACGTAAGGTTGACAGTGTTTCATCATAGTTGATATCTGCTGGACTAAGGGCAGCAATCTAATAAAACAAAAAGAACAGCATATTCAAAATTGAGCAAAATACTTTATGACATTTCATAACATTGAATTGAGACAAACTTTAGAGAACTGAAAGAAAAATAATTAAGCAATTTTTTCATTAGTAAAGGGGCATAACTCTAGAAGGGTAAAAATGGCACCTCCAAAATTCAACTTTATCTGTTCTTTGTAATAAGCATTGTGTAAGTTTCAAAACATTTTGTTGAAATTAACTAAATTTAGAGAACGGAAACGAAAAATTCAGCATTTTTTTCCTTTTTGTAAAGGGTATTACTCTTGAGTTCTAACAAAGACGCCACCAAATTTAAACTTAATCTGTGTTTAGTGGTAATGAGCATTGTGTATGAGTTTTCTAACATTTGGTTGAAGCAAACTAAAATAAGGGAACCGAAACGGTAAATTCAGCAATTTTTTCCATTTCTAAAGGGGCATCACTCTAGAACAGTGAAAGTGACACCACCGAAATTCACTCTTGATCTGTGTTTTGTGGTAATGAGCATTGTGTATAAGTTTCATATTATTTGGTTGAAGCAAACTAAAGTTCCAGAACGAATACTGATTTTGGGATGTACAGAAATACGGATGTACAGACTGACAAGGGGAAAAGTTAATGCCCCTCTGCAACGGTGGGGGAACAAAATATTTTTAAATTCATAAAAAGATAGATTTTAAATTGATAGGTTTTAATAGAGACAATTGGGAGTTATCTCCTCTTACCATAATAGTTTTGCTGTTTCCTCCTAAGGCATTCTTCAGTAGTTTGGTCAGGACGGAATCTCTGTAAGGCACTGTAACAATGAAAAAAAATATAAATAACTTTTCATCAATGTTTTTTAGGATAATTATTGATTGATGCAAAATAACAAATATATTTATTCAGAATAAGAATAAGAAACATTTAAAACAAGATGCCAGGAAGTCCAAAGGCATCAACATTTCAATACAGTAGTTTTTCTACAGGTTTGATTAAATATTTAGAAAAACATACTGTGTACTCAGTTTTCTTGCAAAGTTTAAGATTTGTATAGGTCGTATGTTTGAGAATATTTCTTCAAACATCCTCATCTCAAATGATAATATAGACCTCATGTGCAAAATAATTCACCTCTTGTTTTCTTTCCTCCTGCATTGTCTGCTAAGGCAGCAATACAATTTCCTAGACATGATAGAGACTGGTTAATGGCAGCTCCCTCTTTAAGTCTGTCTCCTGTTGCTCCTGTACTCTCAGCACGCTCACTATAAAAAGTATAATGTCATATATATAGCTTACGAAAATGACAGTACATCCAACTTTTAAATGGTAATATTTACTAATGAGAAATTGTCCTGTATAAGATGACCTGATTAGTTCCCAACTTAATAAGAATAAACTGAATGTTGTAATTTTAAGTTAACTGCATCTTATTGATTTTAAGCTAATAGTTTTTAAAAAGTTGTGTCTTTAAGCATTTGCACTAATTTAAATACAAAAAAAGGAAAGTCTTACTGGTTTTTGTCTGGATCAAAGAGGTGAATGAAGTAAAGTTTGCAATACCATATTACCCCCAGGACATAATCCACAAATAGGAAAAATTCAAAAGGTCAATCATTGCAAAATCCACATTTTTAAACAGTCAAAACAATGCCTTAATTTCGGTCATATTCTAAATGAATTCCCTTTAACCAGAAGCTGATATATCATGCCACTATTATTTTGCTCCTTCCATTTACCCTTTAGTTATTACTTACCTTCCAGCTAAATCTACCAGGTTAACTATAGAAGTCTTTGCTGTCTCTTCTCCAGCAGCATTGATGTATTTCTGTACAAATGTAATACCAACTATTGTGTGGGCACGACTGAAAAAAATATATATCATTTAAATAAAAAGTCAAATACACAAGTTTCTGTATTTTCATGGTTGTTTATTAGTTTACAGGTACACCTGAACATTAAAAAGGAGACTATGAACAACTAACAAAGTACAACAGAATGTTTAAATTTTGTAACTTAAATGTCAAGCTCCAGCCAAATGCTTACAAATGATGACTTTATCATGGATGAATATACCAGTCATTGACGAGTCAATTTTATTCAGCTACTGTAGATTCATTTATTTTCGTGGATATCAATTTTCGTGGATAAAGGAAAAACTTGTGGATATTTAATTTCGTGGTTTTACCGAGATCTGCATACAAGTGCATAGAGAACTTGTTATTCGTTGAACATTTAATTTCGTGGTTAATCTGTACCCACGAAATCCATGAAAATTGGTATCCAACGAATAATAATGAATCCACAGTATTGTGAAAGTTTTTTCAAGACACAGTCAAGACCCTTTGCATATATGAGGAAAGAAGAAAACTGTTTTATGTTTACACTGTGTCGAATGACCAGTAAATTATGAACTCAGAAAATACATATATCTGTAAAGTTTTATTTTATGTCAACTGATCATCTATACTATTAAACGAGAAGACCTCATTTTTGGTGTCGCTTCTCTTCTTTCCACAATAAATTAATCAACACGACTCTGTGTCCTATATGTACAGTGCATAGTCGCATTTGTCATCCATTCATATGATTATTCAGATTGAGTTATTTTGGGAGAAAAACGAGAAAAAAGGCATCCGGATATTGTCCCGTCATTGGACGAAATTTTAAGTCAGATTATACTTCCGGTTTGCGTTTTTCTGTATACTTTGAACAAACAAATAGTACGAATAAAGTGTATTTTAATTCTGTTCAGAGTTTATTAAATGGAGAGGGTATGTATACTATGTCAATTGACCACCATGGATCGATTACTAAACTAAGAATTGAAAGTAAATACACTTTATTTATATAGTAATATACAGATATGCGCTAAAACTATTCATGTGAACTTTTGATACCTTTTCTGAAATTCTCCATTCATTAAATATTTTACAAAATTCATTGATAACAAAAAAAAAAGATGTGGTATGATTGCCAAGTTGAGACAACTCTCCACAAGAGACCAAAATGACACAGAAATTTACGACTATAGGTCACCGTACGGCCTTCAACAACGAGCAAAGCCCATACTGCATACTCAGCTTTAAAAGGCCCCGAAACATGACGATGTAAAAAAAATCAAACGAGAAAACTAGCGGCCTTATTTATGTACAAAAAAGGAACGAAAAACAAATATGTAACACACAAACAAACGACAACCACTGAACTACAGGCTCCTTACTTAAATGTTCATAACATACTAAATGTATGTTCATATTGAAATTGATAGAAAACCAAAAATTGGGAATTTAGGAAATGAAGGAGGAGGTATAAAACTTCTAACAACACTTTACATACTTTTAACTCCGCTCTGAATGCCCGCGATTTCGCGGGTGTGTTCTAGTGATTTTGAAATGACAAGAGGATAATAATTGGTTTTCTTTTTGCAAAAACATGACAAGTCTTTTTTTAAATTTTAGTTATATATCATAATCTGATTTATAAACAGTAGAAAACAAAAATTCAAATAAGCTTTCTGTAAAGACTGGCAGGTGCAGATCCAGGAAGGAAGGAAGGAAGGAAGGAAGGTGACTTGTGGTCCTCTTTAAGACTCAAAATAAGATTTTTTGGGGCATATTTTGCACTTCAAGATAACCCTTATTTTCTGTGGTCCCTTTTGAACACAAGTTTTTTCAAAATCCTAGATCTGTAATTGTATACTTAATTTATTATAAATAATGTTGTTAGGCCATAATAATACCTTATACCTTGCTACTAAGTTATTTTTTAACACTCCCAATGCATATTAATGAATCATTAATTAATAACCCAAAGGATTGGTTCAATGTTTCTGAAATACATGTATCTGTTGTTAGAAACACAGAAGATAAACTCTTATGGAAAAAAACTTTACTGAATCAATGCTTATACATTATAGAAGTTAACGATGACTATCAAATTCTATTTTCAACATTCAATCTTCAGTTATAAAGTAACAGCTTAACGGTCACATAAACTTGAAACAAAAGAAAGATTGTTATGAATTATTTAACCCTGGGTTTTAAGCTTGTTTCCCTTGAAAGATTCAATGTTAAATGCCTGAGAATAACATGTTCCCGTTGTACCAAAAAATGGATAGGTTTGAGGGTCACTCCATAACTTTTTATTTTGAATCAGTTGAATTAAGTAAAAATGTTTAATTAATTATATAAGAAAAATCAGCTAGGTGAAACAAACAGCTGATTATAACATTTAAACCTTTTGAAATTATGTCATTTGAAATTTACAATAGGATTGACTTAATTCTTTATAATCCTTTTTATATAACAGTTTTAAATCAATCTATTTTTTATATTTTCAAGGTTTTATAGGATTAAAATAATACTTATGCAATTTTCGTTATTTCATATTTATGTTATTCAAAACAGTCACTCTTGAATGGGTTGTTTTTAAATATTTTCTCTCATTAAACCTGCAGAAAAAGTCCGTCAAAAAGTATGACTTCTCTAAACATCATATAAGTACCCTCATCAAAATATGGAAAAATTTTGAAAAAAATTAAAACTTAAGCTTTAAATCTCTTTACATCTATTTAACTGCTAAGTAAATCTATAGAATCAACATTAAATCATTGTATTTCTGGCATATATATCTTTATAATATATATACAGTTATACATAGACCATGGGTGTTGTTTGGGAATTTGTGTATAAATTGTATGTTTATAATGTATGCAAGAAAGCTTATTTGGCAATATTGTTATACATGTACAAACACAACCTTCATATTGTATGGAGGTTATTAACATATAAAAAGTTAAGCTGGGTTGTATGCACTAATAATTAAAATGAATTCCTTAGACAAAAACCTATAATTTCACTTTTTTATAAGACCATGTAAATGTTTTCTTGGTAAGTATCCCCATCAGGCCTTATTTTGCACCTTTTGTTAACAAATAATTTTTTATATGAAATTAATAACCATTAGTAATATAAGTTTTATGACGAGTATGAAACACTTAAATTTAATTGAAAATGTGATTATTAATTTTACTTTACAATAAATAAACTGTAAAAATATAGATTTTGCTGACCATGGTACATTAAAAATTTTGATTAAAAGTAAAAAGTATTAAAAAATCAATACATAAAGAAATATATTTGATCATAAGATTATGAATATACATGAATTTTTATGTCCTTGGATCAAGTTTTCTGTTTATACTCGGTACATGTAACATAAGAACTATGTCATTACATTTAAGTTATTCACGAATCATTGCTTGTACATAAGTACACGACAGAAATTAACAATCAATATAATAAACCCCATTATAGAATAACCAGTCTAGAAATTTGATTAGGGACAAAATATTTATATTGGAGCCATGGTAGCACTAAAAGCTATTTACATGTATGAAAGCAAATCTATTGTTCACTTAAGGTATTTAATTGAACTATACTGCGCCTTATATTGAAGATTATTTTGTTCTGTTGGTTAAATAAGGAGATAATTCTGTAATAAAGATCATTAATTACAGAATTGATTTATTTTTACAGACATTTTAGAACTCTATAAACACTTTCTACTAAGGTCATGAATGTAATTGTCAACTTTGAGAAAGTCCCTTATTTTATATATAACTAATACTGTTACATTATTACAAACAAAATTATAACACTTTCATGGCTATATAATACCTTTCCATAATTGGCTTTAGTAACAATGATTAAATCAAACTTGATAAATTTTCACAACCTTTGCCTAAGAAGTATGTCTCTTTTAATTAATGATACAAATGTTTGAGTGTAACAAAGGTCTATTTCAAAGACAGCAAGTTATATCAACCGTATTGCTTCCATGTTGTAAAATAAAAGTGCAAACACAGTCTGAACACAAGAGTCTCTTCTCAGAGTCAAACAATTAAACAAAGCAATTCATTAAAAAGAATCTTTTGTGGTATACAATTTTATTGTTGTTGTTACCATTAAAATAAAAAGTTTCATTCCTATTTAGAATGAAATTCAAAACAGTGTAGCTGTGGCCATTGATTGACACATTAAAATCATCCATTGACTGGGACAATTTAGGTGAACGTTTGTATGTAACGACCAATGCTCACTATGTACTTTTTAAAGACACTTAAACTATGGGGTCACCAAAGGTTCTCAACACCTAAATAAAGTAATTCGAAAAATTAATCAGAAATAACACGATATTTTGATTTATATCAATTATATAAATCAAAACACAAAGGTTATTCCTGATTAATTTTTCGAATTATTTTATAATTAAAGGCGTTAAGAAACCTTTGGTGACCCCACAGTTTAAATGTCTATCGTAGGTGGTCGTTACAGACAAACGTTCACGTAAATTGTCCCAGTCAATGGATGATTTTAATGTGTCAATCATTGGCCACAGCTACACTGTTTTGAATTTCATTCTAAATTGGTCCCAATTGCTATCAGCATTTGAAGGCAAAAGCATTATAGTTTATAGACCTAGACCTCTATCAAATTCATATATTTTCACATACATTCTCTATGTCAGAATGCTTATGTTATTATATCACTGTAAGAATGACATAATTAATTATTTGGATGAAACATATCTGTTGATTAGCTGAAAGTTTTTTTGTTTATAAGCTCATAGACATAGTTATGTCACATGACCATGATGTTATCAAAGTGTTAATTTCATGATTTACTCCTGAAAATTGGAATATAGAATTAAATTAAAAGGAATTACAGTAATATTTTTCTGTCTATTCCAAATAATTTAAAAAGTATGGTGCACCCTTTTAAATGACCGGCATATGTATAATTAATGTACACCACATTTCTGATGTTATTTCTTCATAGACAGAAAAACAATAAGTCATTCCTTTAATAAATGGCAAAATATGGTCAGATTATTCTATAGACATGATAGAGGCATGCCGATATCGTTCACTATATGTTGTGACTTACTAGCTGTTAAATACATGAATCACAGCAGTAATATTTTATTTTGTCATTTCTTATTTTCAGGAGAGGGAGAAAGGATTAAGTTGCCATTATTCAGTATCAGAAAATCCTTAATCACCAATGTTAGTATGGTATGCATATCAATAAAAAAATGAAAGAATACAAATTTATAAACTGGATTAGTTTTACTGGATGTTGTATAACAAATATCAATCTTCAACTGGGTTTTATACTATGGTCTCAGTAATGAAATA
The DNA here is from genome assembly GCA_019925275.1 of Mytilus edulis. Taxonomy (NCBI): domain Eukaryota; kingdom Metazoa; phylum Mollusca; class Bivalvia; order Mytilida; family Mytilidae; genus Mytilus; species Mytilus edulis. The sequence continues at coordinate 46,045,107 of CM034353.1, forward strand.
TTCCACAAATTAACACACCAAAATTTTTTTTCTGAATCAAATCTGACTTCATTTTGTTTTTGTTGGTTAATTATATAATTATCTCACAAATACATGCATTTTAGAAAAAAAGAACTTGTGTATGATAAAGATATTTTGTTAATCTGGTTAAGTGCAAAATTTCAGCGAGGAAAACATAAAAAACAAGAATGTGTCCAAATCACATGGATGCCCCACTCGCACAATCATTTTCCATGTTCTCAAATTGGTAACTCTGTAGAAATTTGGTTAAAAAATCTAATTTTGGCATTTCAACATTAGAGGAAAGGTCAAATATTCATAAAGGCAACAAGCACAGTGTACTAAGTTTCAAGTTGATTGGACTTTAGCTTCATCAAAAACTACCTTGACCAAAAACTTTAACCTGAAGGTGGACAGACGATGAACGCACAGACGAACAAATGAACGAAAGCACAGACCAGAAAACATAATGCCCCTATCTACTATTGTAGGTGGGGCATAACAAGAATGTGTCCATAGTATACGGATGCCCAACCTGTAAAACCGTAAAAACTCAAATTGGCATTAAAATTAGAAAGATCTGACATATCATACTAGGGAACATGTATACTAAGTTTCAAGTTGATTGGACTTCAACTTTGAACATCAAAAACTACCTTGACTAAAAATTCTCACCTGAAGTGGGACAGACAGATAGACACACCAGTAAACATAATTTGGCAGTAAAACTACATGTTATTTAGGGATTCAGTTCTTCATTCTCTACTAGATTGAGTCAGAGTATTGAATATATCAGAGTTGAGGTCTTTCACAAGACCAAAAAAATACTCAAGCTTTTTTTTGACACACATGTGACCAGAGAATAACCCAGGAAAGATGAATGTAAAACTGGACTTTGGCCTGTAGCAGCATTACTATTATGTAACTGAATGAGATCCCATTGTGGAAATTACATTAAAGCTATGTTTATGCACAGCTATATATATGTCTTGCACACCAAAAAGTTAGAAGAAATCATTTGTATAATTCTAAGTGCTACACTCCAAAGCCACATGTGTTGGACTGTCAAGTTATAAATGTCAGCTGTCAGTGGTAAATTAACACAAACTTGACAAAGAGAACAATAACATTAATTATAAGGAAACTCTTATGGGTGTTAGCAGCAATCAACTATTCCTGTCTAAAATGTAACACTACAAATAAATTTCTGGTACACCAAGTTGACCAAAGCATGCTTCTAATATGTATATCTATGCATTCACATTTGCTCTATTCTTGATATGGTTTTTAAGCCCTTGTATTCTACACTTTCTATCCATTATTTTCTATTCTGTAAACACATCCAAACCCTCATATATATACTCAAAATATTTGTTGTGATTGTGATTTGCAGGTTTAAAAACTCATTTACCTGAGATTTTCTAGACATGACAATAGTTCTGTATTTTGAAGCGACCTATATTCTATGAATAATAATCATTCTGTTTCTTACCTGCTAGTAGCATTCATGGCGGTAGATGCAACAGTTCTGTTTCTTGTTCCCTCTTCAGTTTTTGCTTCAATATCAACATAACTGCTCACTGGTACAATCTTGAGTCCCTCAGCTAAAAATTGAAAATGATGTAAATATATTGTAAAAATTAGAAGATGTGATATGTTTGCAAAGGAGACAACTGTCCACCAGGGGCCAAATGATGTAGAATTAAATAAAATATAGGTTACCATACAGCCTACAACAATGATCAAACCAATATCACCAGGTAAGCAATAAAAGACCTCCCATTTAGACTTTTTTCAAATATATGAATTTGAATGGGAGTCAATTTTATGTGTAATACCACAAATCATGGTACGTCACATCTGGTTAGTATACGAAAATAGGTCGGAAAAAAAATATTCCCATGAATTTGACAGTTGTAGACAAGTAATTAATCTTACATTTTATTACAGTAATACATTCTCTGTGTCATAAACATGTCTTGGGTATTTCAGAGCACCGTTATTTTTATATCTGTGGTTTCTATAGAATATTTTGGAAACTTGAGCTTACATGGTTCCTAAACCTTATGCAAAAGATTAAATAAGGGGGAAAATTTGATTGTTAACTTCCTGTATGGTTATTTTCTTTATATGCAATGAAATGTTATGTGAATTTTTTTCTATAGTACTGGACAGGATAAAACTTTACTCATGCAAGTATTTCTTTATTTAAAATAAAATAAATTCTGCACATTTTTTTAAAAGTGCAAATTTAACAAAGACTAATAGGGGGAAATCAATGCATCATCTTAGCATGAATGATTCCTTTTTGCATAATTAGTAAGTGAAGTTTTATTGGAATATTGTATTTCTTGTTTATATTCTTTTGTCAAATTGATTTGCAAGCCATTGCTTATTCATATCTGCTAATGAGTCGTCACACCAAATAATAATAAATTAAATTCTAAAGCAGTTAAACTTACTATGTTCAACACCAGAAAATGTATGTATCATACAGTATGTTAAGCTTAAAGTCTTTATAAGCCTCGAAAAATTGGTATTTATTTCATTTTTTTCATATTTTATGAGACCACCAAAATTTTGCCTTCTCAAAACCAAGTTTCTTAATGGTCATCATCACTAAAGTTATAACCATGCCAACCTCTAAATATGTTCCTAAATGGAGACAGGCATTTTAACAAGTGGCATGTTTAAACTATTATTTTTTTTATGACTAAATAACTGCTGTGGAACATATGAAAATGATTCCAAAACGGATGTATTCACTTACCATAAAATCCCTGTTTAGGATGCTGTCTACATTTCAGACCTCCCTTTCTTGTCTTTGAGTCTAGTAAATCTCGTATTTGTTCATTGTAGATTTCTAACATACTGAAAGTGACCTA
>CM034353.1:46048091-46072582 GCA_019925275.1 Mytilus edulis
TGAAAGAAGACAATAAAATCTTTATGGTAGGCTATTTTTAAGACGAAAAAGTAGGGAAGGTAGGGTAACTGGAACCACACATATATTTTATTTGGCCTAATGAACGAAAGTTTTTTTTTTGTTTGTTAACATATAATATTAGTTTACCTGATCACAGAATTTCTTGCCATTAGCATGTGATGTATCTGGTCCGTAGTATCCATTACCCTCCTCCTTACATCCATCATGTGACCAGTAACTAAAGTCAAATGTAAATTTTTTGGGTTCATCAGTAGATGATGGGTCTTCAATTTTAGTAGTATTTCCAGTCATATCAATAATGCATTTTGCATTTCTTTCCCTTTCTCTTCGATTGTGAATAAAGTTAAGGAAATTAAATTTTCATGTTTAATATCAAATATATCATTTCTAAAATTGTACCAAGCCTCCATTTGTGCAAAAGATCCCTAATACAGTAATACACTGTATGATCAATAAGTATGTGTTCTACTGTAAATTTTTCATTTCAAGCATAATATAATTCACAAGTATTGGAATCGAATATGACTTCTTCTAAAACAGAGGTGACCTGTACGAACTGTGACACCCGTATATGACACGGAAACCAGGCGTAGAAATCATACTTTATCCTGGCGGCATTTCAATGTTTACAAAATACATGTCCAAGTGCAACCAGGCGTAAACCAAGTGTAACTGAGTCGTAAAATTAGGCGTAATATTTAAATGAGTACGCCTGGTTTACAAAAAAATAGACGTAATATGCAAATGAGTATGCCTGGTCAATAAATAAACCAGGCGTAATAACCTTACATAATACTACACTTATTTTAGATCAGTGTATTAACTTAGCTGTGTACTTTAAATTTTGTGTATTTGATACAAACTTCTATACTGTTGCTTATGCAAATGCACAGTTAATGAAATATTAGGGACAAACATACAAGGCCAAAAAGCAAACAAAAAAGTCCAAACAAAGCCATGGCAAAACACCACAGCGAAATACATGTACATGTATGTAAGGGGAAGCACCGTTTCATTTCCATGATATATGTAGTATACATGTACATGTAGTGCAATTTTTTTTGTCAGCTTTAAAAAGAAGAGGTGGAGAAAAAGTTACCATCCCTCTTTCATTTGTTTTTGTATGACGAAAAAGACAACAGATTTTGACAAATCATGTTCATATCTTTCGAAAACAACCATTGACAACTGTTACTACAGACATGACAGACATTAATTTGAAATCACGATAAGGATATTTTGACAAAACACAAATTTTTTTTAACCAATTTAATGCTAAAGGTAGCAGAAAATGACTTTTTGACGACTGAAGTTTACAGAGGCAGATGCAGACATTTTAAAAAGAAGGGGTTCCTAAACCAGAACAAAAAGGGGGGTGGGGTAGGGTGGGGGTGTTCCAACTACATGCCCCCATTCAAATGGATTGATCATCCCAAAAAAAAGGGTTCCAACCCCCCGAACCCCCCTGGATCCGCACTGAGTTTAGGGCATTCCTCTTACATGTCTTATAAGCTTATATCGATGAATAAGGTACTGCTATGGAATAAATCATAATGCGGTTTACACCTTATCGCTATTTGTCCAACATTACTGGATATCACACTGGTTCCCGCAAATTTTAATGTCATAAAACAAAATATCTGACGCCACAATGGAAAAGTGATTGTTGTATGCGTCAAAAGTTCAAGCAGCCGGGTCAGCCGGGATTAGCGATCAGGTGTATTGTGTTTATTCATGATGGGATGCTATATATGAGGAACTCTTTAGTACAAAACAAAGTATCCTGGTAAACTCTTGCGAGGTTATTTTGCACTTATATATTTTTTGATGAAAAACTAATCATTATTTTCAAATCTGTTATAGCTGTTACAGCAGCAATTAATGTCTTATATGCTTGGTTTGGTGCACATTTATTCATTGATTAACTTACATGTCACTTACCTTGGCTTGTTATACTTATATCACATAATTTATTTTACATTGTCCATGCCTTCGAATGCCCTAGTACCTCACAGAGATTCCGTCCCGTTACAATCCAACATGACGCTAATAATTTGCCCTACATACTGAAATAATTAACATGTCCACACTTGCGAGAGGATTTCGCATCACTATGTATCCTCCACGTTCAACACAAATATGCGATGATTTATGGGGAATAAATTTACCTCATACAATAAGCGTCTCATTATATTAGCTTATTTTATATAAAATCAAATACACTGTACAAAATCATGTTAAACATGACAGACTCAGAAACGTAATAATATAAATAAACATAAAAATTTAAAATGCTTTAGATAAAAAGGATATGAAAGGCCGGACTCTAACGGCCACTTTCACATTTTCTTCCGACATCTTGTCTGTTTTTTTACAATGTCCTCAATTTGAAAAATATATTCTTTTCCGACAAGTTTATGTCATTTCGTATCGAAAGCACTTGCCGGAATCGTGGCCGCCATATTGTGAAGCTTTATTTCATTGGCTGGTTGCTAGGGAGCCTGTCAAAATACTTCGATCGGTATCAATAGCACGCAATGGGGGTATTACATAGGGTACATGTCAAAACAAGACAATAATGTGGAAATGTAATACTAGTAGTACATTTGTAATAAAGCAGGGATTTTAAATGATTAAATTCCTGATTGAAGTACAGAAATCTCATATTTTTTTCACTCTTTTTAGGGGTATTTTTTTTTAATAAAATACTAGCATAAAACCTAGCTTTCTGTAAATCAATGTTAATAACCATTATCATCGGAAGCATAATTATTAATGTCATTAATGTATTTATATTAAACAGAGGTTTTAATAAATTGAATAGAGAAAAATAAAATCAATAAATTCATTAAGGCAGGACTACACAGCTGAAAATGCGGAAAAAAACCTGATTACCACCCCCCCCCCTCCTAAAAAAATAACTTGAAAAAAATAACCCCACACATCAAACGCCAGTGAAAAACTTACAGTGATATCATCAAATTAACTAAAGATAATGATAAAACAAATTGTACTGTTTTGACCAAATTTTATTTTGTAGATCGCAAAAACGTTGCACGAAAAAGAAAATCGGGGAAAACGAAGCACGAGAAATATAATCAAAATATCAAGGAAAACAGTATCAGAAGTTATTACTCAGTAGTTTATTGAGATCGTGCAGCCACTTTATAAATGAACATAATGACCTTGCGGTAACCTTTTACGTCTACCCAAGATTGCATCTGATTTGGGGAAAAAAAACCAATTCATAGTTATTTGAAAGACATCATAACATACCATACATAACAATAGAATTTCAAAAGAAGATGGTAAACATATTCTCGGTTTCAATTTTGTTTAGATTACACATGTTTAAAAAGATATTATATAAAGGCAACAGTAGTATACCGCTGTTTACAAGTCATAAATAGATCGAGAGAAAACAAATCCGGGTTACAAACAAAAACCGAGGGAAAGTTCAAACACATCAACTATAAGAGAGGAAAACAACGAAATAACAGAACAAAGAAGTGCAACTATAAACAACATAGAAACGAACCATTAGATAACAACTGTCACATTCCTGAATTATTACAGGACATTTTAAGAAAAAATGGTGGGTTAAACCTAGCTGTTTTATGGCTAGCCAAACCTCCGCGCTTTATGGCACTGGTAAATACATCACTAAATGACAACATTACACTGACGGGAACAGAGTACAAATGAATGAAAAAACACCAAAGACATACATAACAACAAATAACTAAAATAATTTAGGCCAGTACACAAATACAGCATAATATAGAATGACGTAGTGTGTGTCTATAAAAAGAATGGATCAACGCCACATAAAGTAACGTCACTGGTTACTTTCTAAAAATTGAATAATTCAAGATTAGCTAGGTTTCTAATTTTGTTATTTGATGAATATATTGATTTTGAATTGTGTTAGTAATTGTGCAACTAACTATGTCGACCTTTCTTCCAAATCAAACTTTTAAAATAAATCCTGTGCACATAGTTGCTTTAAACATGTTAAACTAACTTGAATCATAAAAATGAACTGGGTGATGAATTATCTTTACTTTTACATATGAATAGAAAAATAAAAGATATAATCACAACTACAAACGATAATACACAAAACAATATTCGACCAGAATTACAAATAAAACTTCGTAACTAAATACATGAACGCTGGATAAACAAATACCGAGACACGTCTTAGAGCAATATGAATTAAAACTCAATAAAACAGTCATAATCGGGAATACTTAACTTTGTTAGAGCAGTTTCTGCGTAAGGATCACACTCCTGTATATGAAGTCCGTATAGTGTGAACATGCCCGAGCCTAACATATCAACTGAGTCATGTAAACACCATATGAGAGGGCAGATGGTATGTTACTTCTGAGAAATAGGAAATTGATAATTGGGAAGTTGAAATCACCTCGTTTGTCACAGATTTCAGTGTGAAGTCGACTATCTGTGTCAATATTGAGAAAGGGATTAAGGTATGAAGCAGTCCTTTTAGTATCAGTAGTATCCTTAATTTCATGTTCACTGAACACATTGACTTTATATCAGTCCACTTTTTAATCAAATGAGGGACATACACGAGAAATTGAGAGCACCGAAACGAAACACGAGAAATAAACCAGGGCAAACATGAAGCACGCCCATCAAACCAAACACGAGAAATAAAACGTCAAAACACGAAAACACGTGAAATAAAAGGGCCGAAAACGTTGCACGAAAATAACACTTTACTACCCCCTTGTAACATACCCTTGATCATCTGACAAGTCCCTTTTATTCAAGTCAGTCCCAATGGCGTACCAAAAAAATTTGATTGATGACTTCAACGTTCTTTGCCACAAAAAAAACCACCAACAGTTCAATGGCTTCAATGTATAAGCAGTACTGAATCCTCTTCAAGTTTAGCAAATCATGATAGAAAGCACAAGCTCTGAAATATCATAACAACTGGGAGATACATACTGTTTATGCAGCCCCTGTTCGAAAGTTGCTACCTAACGAAATGGAAAGCTCACAATTTAAAAGTTGAAATACTTTCTTATGTCGTAAAGTTTTCTTTCCAACTGATCCTTATTGTCAATTTCCAGATGTGGGACAGAATTGTAATTAAATGCAAGTAGAATGGGATAGATGCTTTCAACATATATTCAGTCAACAAAGTTTTAATAATTTAGTAAGATGACATCATCTAAAATACGGAAAGTGAGTTAAAACGATGATACAACTTCGACAAGTCGACAAGAAGAGAGGCACAGCAGATTCACATTGGAATGCCGGTTGTGTGTCTATAATGAAAAGTGTGACAAATTTATTGGCAATAAAAAACCCAATCATCTTGATGATGTCAAGTTTGATAAATGTTTCGTTGGAAACCGATTAGGATTTTACAAAGTACGATTTATTCTTTCTCAAGCAAGAGATTTCACGTATCTATACGTACGTTAAGGTTCTAACTCCCTCAAACTTGACTTAAGTTGGATTTAGCTATCCGTTTTTTGACACTTTTATTCATAAAGTTCATCAGGTATGAGTTTAAATTAATGATACATCACTAGGTTTCAAATGTTTGCGTTTCAGAGTTCCTAATGGTGAATACTTAGTATAAGATAAGATATTTTTATTTCCAATTATGGGCCCCAAAGGGCATAAACATTACAACATCAATAATTTTTTCATAATACAATACAAACAATGAGATAAAAAAAAAAAAAAAAAGTTAAACGAAAACTATTTAAGTTCTTAAAGAATACGTAGATAAAGAATCTATAGTATGTTGGTTTTTTTTTAATACTAATGCATTTTATTACACGTGTGGTTGATATAGATAACAAACAAGCAGCCCAAAAAGAAAAAAAAAAGAAAAATAGATATCCACATATGTATAGTACACAAAAAGTTGGATCAATTAAATATATAATAATTAGCCAAAAAGAAAGTAGAAATTAAACATGTCCATGACTCATCCTGTGTCAGCAGCAAATAGGAAAGCATTATGGTTTCCTAAAGGCAGCTGACACCAGGGGACGATACCTTATGGGCCATAGGCATGTAAAATGTGTGTAAATGTCTCTTTCCTACCTGTATCAAAAGCAAACAAGGAAGCATCATAGGTAACTTGAATGCAGTTGATACCAGGGGACGATGCCTCAAGGATATAAGAGAACATTAAAATTAAATGAAAAGCGCTCGGACGCAACCGTGACCAAAATTAACAAATAGTAATTGTCATTTTCTTGCAGTGGATCATCACGTACTGCTGCTGGTCGTCGGTTTTGGCGAGGATGATCAGCTAAGGAGCCTCTTCCTTGGCACGATTTATAACATATCTTTTCTAAGCATTCCCAATGAAGATATAAATCTAGTAAAAAACGCTTTAATCTGACGTACAAAATTTAAAACTTGTGCAAAATTTTAAACTTTTTTAACGCAATGAAGGTCGGCGCTTTGAACTGTCTCAGTGATCATCCTTTTAAGCGTACATAAAATAATTGCAGGACCTGTCAAACACACCAATAAACTAGAGGTTCTAAAATGCCTGTGTCGCCCACTTGCATTTTCAACAACTTTTTTTTTTGTAAAAATCGGCATGAAACTTCAGTAGGGTTATGACTTCTATTATTAGGAGTTGACTGACGATTTCGATCATGGTGACTTTTTTTTGTAGATTTTGTCTTGCTGATATTTTTTTCTAAATAAAGCTTCTCACTATCTTTTATAAGTTTCATAATAAGAAATTAAAATTGTAATGGTTCCGCGGAACCCATGCAGTGTCTCGCCTACTTTATGAAGCTAATAAATATATATTTTGGGAACTTTAACTGCAGTTTGTATGTGATGTTAACTGGGAGAAAAATACGTACATAATTTTAAAGTAACATACGGAAAATACAGGAAATATAGTTTTACAAAATTTCCTTCTAGATACTAGCTTTTGATCACAAACAAGCTTCTGTCCAAGTTTGATAGAAATCCAGGATAGTTTAAGCAAGTTATTAAAATTTTAAAAACTTTAACTACAGAGTGAATGCTGTGTTAACTTCGAGAACATCTAAGTTCATTAATAAGATAAATAGGAAAAAAGGAATTTTTTTTTACAAAATTTACTTCTGGATACCATCTTCTGATCATAAACAAGCTTTTGTCCTAGTTTGGTATAAATCTATGATCATTTTTGAAAGTTATTAAAATTTCAAAATCTTTAACCACAGAGTGAATATTTATGGACACCGCTGCCACCGACGACGGAATTTAGGACCGATTGACAAAAGTCGAAGGCTCGACAAAAATGAAAAACAAATTTGTAAAATTTGATTATCTAAGGGAGATAACTCAAATACATTTTTGTAAAAAGTCGTCTAACAATTTTGATGTAAATGGACATCAGGATCACTAAGGGACGACATCAAAAGTTCAATGAAGGATAAAAACTTAATTCACATAGTTTTTTCACTGACCCCCCTCTCTAAACTTAATTTGTGAAAAATTGATTGACCGGCCATATGGATATATGTAAAAATCAATGTCGGATGACAGTGGCGGATCCAGAAATTTTCATAAGTGGGGGCCCACTGACTGACCTAAGAGGGGGCCCGCTCCAGTCACGCTTCAGTGATTCCCTATACAAGCAACCAATTTAGGACCGATTGACAAAAGTCGAAGGCTCGACAAAAATGAAAAACAAATTTGTAAAATTTGATTATCTAAGGGAGATAACTCAAATACATTTTTGTAAAAAGTCGTCTAACAATTTTGATGTAAATGGACATCAGGATCACTAAGGGACGACATCAAAAGTTCAATGAAGGATAAAAAACTTAATTCACATAGTTTTTTCACTGACCCCCCCTCTCTAAACTTAATTTGTGAAAAATTGATTGACCGGCCATATGGATATATGTAAAAATCAATGTCGGATGACAGTGGCGGATCCAGAAATTTTCATAAGTGGGGGCCCACTGACTGACCTAAGAGGGGGCCCGCTCCAGTCACGCTTCAGTGATTCCCTATATAAGCAACCAATTTTTTCCCCAAAAACGGGGGGGGGGGGGGCGGGCCCCCTGCCCCCCTAAATCCGCCTATGGATGACCAAATCATGTAGCAGTTCAACCCCCCACCCCCAAACTATTTTAATTAAGTTTTTTTTTTTATCTTGCATTGATCTTTTGATGTCGTCCCTTAATATGTAACTTTAAACTGTGAAGGAAAACTTTTTGTATAGATGTTGAACTGTGCTAAACCCCAACCCTTTTTACACAAGTCTTATAAAATAACCTTTTCATTTTAGATTCTGATGTATGTAAAGCATTTTTAACTTACAATTATAAGAAAGTTTAATTTGAGACCTCTAAATTCTTATTTGTAAATATATCCAGTCTTTTTTCTTACACCTCAGCACATTATAAATTTTTATTTAAAAACTTTATGATGACAATCCTATATGAATTAATAATGATATTATTAAGTAATTATATACCTAAATTCATCTGTACATAATTAAATGTTTCCTTATGTTTTAAGGTGTATATAGTTGTTAAAACTATACCCTATGGGTAATGCTCTACAATGGAGGAATATACAAGAAACTGATTAAAACGGGACAGCAAGTAGACCTCAACCTTCTGAATATCTCTGCCCCTATCCGATTTTCTCTATTCATAGTGATTTCAAGATAATAGACACAACTTACAGTTTACCCCATACATGCTATATTTTCAGCCCTGTCGGTAATCTTGGTTGGAATATGGGGTTATCAGACATAATGCTTGTGGCCAAGTGAGATATAATTTGGGCGCCAAGAAATTTCATCAGATTTTTTTGTTGTAAAAGTTAACGATGCCGGACGATGGACGCCAAGTGATGAGAAAAGCTTATTTGTACTTTCGGTGAGGTGAGCTTAAATGCTATTACTTTTATTTTCATTACTTGATAGGTATAATTAGTTAGAAGGTTGAGGGCACTTTAATATAAATTTTTAACAATAACCACTGCACCGTGAAAATGAGGTCAGTGTCGGATAACACCTGCCAGTTGGACATGTACACATTACAATCCTTCCATACACCAAATATACTAGACCTATTGATTACAGTATCAGAGATATGGACTTGACCATCAAAATTTGACCTTGTTCACTGATCCATGAAATGAGGTCGAGGTCAAGTGAAGACTGTCTGACGGGCATGATGACCTTGCAAGGTACGCCCATACCAAATATAGTTATCCTATTACTAATAATTAGAGAGAAATTAACATTTAACTATGTCTAGCTTTCTGTGACAAAAGTCGCAGGCTGGACAAAAATGGATAAAAAGGGCAATAACTCAAATTGGGTAGTCTAATTTTCTTGAAAATTTAAATGGTAGATAGAACTTGACAGGCTTATCTGATTTTGCTCAAACTGCATTATTTTTAAAAATAAACTGTTATCACAGAGATATGTCAGTGACCTTCTTTTTGTGGTTACGAAAGAACTATAATGTACAATTTTAAAAAGCACCATACTGTGACCATAGACTTATACTTTAGTTATTGTCTGGAAACCAGAAAATCTTTGACTTTTGGCCCCTAATTCATAAACAGTTGAGACAATAACCCTCAAAATCTATCCCAATCTTCCATTTTTTGGTATGGAACCTTGTAGTACTAAATGCCATAGACTTCATTGACTTATACTGAAGTAATCATCTGGAAACCTTAAATGTCTTACGACAACAAAGATGACATTTAAAGGCCTTAAATTTTGGGGAAAATTACCATAAAGAGCAATAACTTTGAAGTGGTTGACTACCGTCACAATTTTGGTCATAATGAATTATTAATAGATCTAGTCTTGCCTATCATGTTTTCTCCTAAAGTTTTATTCATAATTATAATTTTAAAGATATTAGGTAAAAATGCTCCCAAAAATTGTGAAAATTCATCATTTAAAAGCATTACTTCAATAAGTAGTATATTACTTACCTACAGGGGTCATATGATAATGTCTGTACCCAAAACACTGTTATTTGACTCTGATGGCTCTCAATACTTTTTAAGGTCAACTTTATGACATTTCAATAGAAGTGTATGCATATGACATCAATCTTACACTAATTTTGTCAAGTAGTTGTACAGTACAAAAGTAATGCACCTGACACAGACGGACAGACACTGTCACACATATTACTATATAAGATATGTGTAAGCTGTTCATCTACAGTAGAGACATTATGATCCATTATAATATCTACCAAATCTGTGACTGTTATGTGGACCATAATCAGTTCTTTGAATAGTTATTTCCAATATAGAAACAAAGTCATAATTGGTTGCATACAGAAAAAAATCTTACATAAACTTGATGCACCTCATGATGATGTTGGTCAGTTTCTAATTCCTCCTGCAGTTTAGAATTTCTTATTAAGATTAAAAGAAGATGTTTGGCATGTGTTATAGAGATAATTTATTCTTAATACCTAAGTTTCTTGTTAAAACAAAATTCTTATTTTCATCATAAAAAAAGTGTTAAGATTAAGACCTCTGTGACTCACACTGACTATCATGTACATTGTAGTCTTGGATATAGGTATTTTGTAATAATTTTTAGAATGTCACCAATTTTAAGATACCATTCTAATCATATTTTTTATTTCAAATTTTAGGCAAAATTTCTTATAAAATTCTTCTCCGACAAGGAATAACCATAGACATACATTCAGATATGAGTTTCAAAATGGAGCTTTATTTTAGAGCCGCATTATTACTTGAGCAACACAGTTGAACTCAATTTGAAGAAATTTCTTGTTCTTATCACATTAATAACTTAGACAACTGTTGAAGATCATATCAATGTCTCTTTAATAAGGGGGCTCAATCATTTTGTTTTTCAATATAGGATTTCGCTTTATTTTTCTTTAAATGAACTTTATCATGTACTTAATAGAAAAAAAAAATAAGTAAAGGGCTGCGCTTTAGCGCATGATACGCCCGTTGCTCTTTTGACTTGTCTTTTATGCTTTAAATGAATTTATATGATCAACTAGAAATATATATACAAATCAAAAGGGATGTTACATTAATATATTCACCAAAGTTTCATAAAATCCCCCTTTTTTAAGTATAAAAATTCATTACTTAAGAAAACGTAAAATCTAAAATTTATAAAAATGGAAAGGGAGCTTATGTCAATAGATATAAACAAAGTTGTATAAAATTTTGTGAAAGTGTTAGTTATTGTCCCAAAATTGGAAAATCCCCCATTTTTTAAGCATAAAAATTCATAACACGGAAATGTAAAATCTGAAATTCATAAAAATTGAAAGGGAGCTTACATCAATAGATATAAACAATTCACCAAAGTTTCATGGACATTGGTGAAAGCCTTTTTGAGTTATTGTCCGAAGTGTTGAAAATCCCCTTTTTTTTATGAATAAAGCCCCATAAATCCAACTTAAAATCTGAAATTAAAAAAAAACAAAAGGGAGCTTACGTCAATAGATATAAACAATTCAACAAAGTTTCATGGACAGTGGTGAAAGCCTTTTTGAGTTATTGTCCAAAGTGTAGAAAATCCCCCTTTTTTTATGAATAAAGCCCCATAAATCCAAAACTTAAAATCTGAAATTTATAAAAATTGAAAGGGAGCTTACATCAATAGATATAAACAATTCACCAAAGTTTCATGGACATTGGTGAAAGACTTTTTGAGTTATTGTCCTTAGTGTTCAAAATCCCCCTTTTTTTATGAATAAAGCCCCATAAATCCAAAACTTAAAATCTGAAATAAAAAAAAAACGAAAGGAAGCTTACGTCAATAGATATAAACAATTTACTTAAGTTTCATGGACATTGGTGAAAGCCTTTTTGAGTTATTGTCCGAAGTGTTGAAAATCCCCCCTTTTTTTATGAATAAAGCCCCATAAATCCCAAACTTAAAATCTGAAATTAAAAAAAAACGAAAGGGAGCTTACGTCAATAGATATAAACAATTCACTTAAGTTTCATGGAAATTGGTGATAGTGTTTTTGAGTTATTGTCCGAAGTGTGGACGACGGACGGACAGACGGACGGACGGACAACGGTATACCATAATACGTCCCGTCTAAAAGACGACGGGCGTATAAAAATTGGGGTCACCATTCATTTAAGCTCACAATCTGCCTTTCGAAAGAAGCATACATTTTTGTACAATCTCTTTTTTTCTGTTGAACTAATAGGAGAAATAAAGGCAATATCAAAATAAAAAAAGAACTATATATAAGTTACAGAAATAGCTGAAATTTTACAAAACTTTAGTTTGAATACAGGTTATTTGAAAAAAATAATAAAAACTATAGGTCATCGATGAGTTAAAAAGATATTTCAATTTTAATGCAAAAAAAAAAAGTCACCAAAGGGAGATAATTTTAGTTTTTTCAATGGCGTATACATTTTTATAGTTATTGAAGGCCAAAATGAACTGATTTTGTTGGTTGATTTTTGCACCATATGATAGAGTTACAACTAATAAAGTAATAAATAAAATTTGTAATGACAAAAATGTTAAATGACTATAATTGGCTTCAACACAAAGTCTAATGTCTAATCTAATGCCTTTACTAATCTATAAACAAAACCCACCAGTAACATGTACCTGAAAATAATATAAACAAAATTATAGAAAACACAATAGTTAACAAAAAAAAAATTCTGAAATTTTTGTACCCTCTAGCCTCCTTAACATTGTTTTTGTATTATGTGTCTTATTGGCATATACTCCACATCTCTTTTTGAATTTATTCATTTTAGCTGTTATTCCAATTTTGAAACTTAAAGAATCACAGTGAGCACTGTGCTCACATACCCAATGCCCCCACATTGTCACTGGGCAAACAAAATCTCACCAGAATTTGAATTTTAAAGACTCATTACTCCTACAAAAGATAAGTTCTAAAAGTTTCTAGTGGTTTATGCACATCTACATATTATGTCCTATTTAACTACAAAGTTTCCTGAAATTGTGTTATATAGTTTCAGATGAGTTGAGCACTACAACAGTCAACTAACTGTTGCAGTAGAATATTTAGACAAAAATTCTAAGTTCAAAGGGGCATAACTATAAGAAGAATAAAATTGAATCATGATTTCCTGTTGATTATCATAATGCACATCTATTAAGTATGTCCTTATTATATATAAAGTTTAATTTTGGTATGGTTTCAGAGGAGTTGGATGACAAGAACAGGACTGATGAATAGACAGGCAGACAGACAGACATACTTTCAATATTATAATTTTCTTTCTTTGCATTTTCGCCTAAACATCACTTGTACCTATGTGTTATTTATTCATTGTACATGTATTATACATGATTCTAAATATTTCATGAAATATTTGTTTTGTGTATATTTATCCTTCTCTATAGCTGTTAAGACAAAATGGATGACTGTTGTCAATGTAGCTAAAATAAAATCTGTGTTTGTGGCAACATATGTCAATAAAATGCTCCACAGGGCACAGCTTTATAAGACTGCAAAGGTCGAACCCTGAACAGCTGGGGCAAGTATGGACACAACTTTCAAGCTTGATACAACTCTGAATTTGGATTGTGATTAAATATTTGACACAACATAGGTTTTGGACACAGAATGAATGTAGTCTAAGAATTCAGCATATTAAAGAACCCCAAGACTTCAAGAATAATACTGCATTGAAATTGGTCAAGAAATAAGCAATTTATACAAAGTATTAGAAAAGTATTGTTTTTGGCCCCAAATTCCTAAACAGTTAGGGCCATAACCCCCAAAATCAATCCCAACCTTCCTTTTTTGGTAAGGAACCTTGCGGTACAATTTCAAATAAGATTAAACCAATTGTGAACCTTGAAAATTAAGATTCGCCAAATACCTTTTTTGTCTTTCAATGTTTTTATGCTGTCTTTCATACAGGAAATCCTTTTAATTATTTATTAACCCACCAAAGGTCATATACATGCATTTTATAATAATGTATGTTGACGAAATAACCATTTTTGTTTTTGTGATATTCTAAGTGCAATACATGTATAAATATATATATATAGGAAACTCTTTTTTGAAAGTTTTTTTCTTCTTTATACTGTAACTTGTAGTCATCAAAAGTGTGCATTTCATACTGTAGTGCAATATGTTTGTTTGGGGCCAATTTGTCATAATTTTATAGTGCGATATATATTTAGTGCAATAGAAAACTCTAAAATAAAAGGGTTTTTTTTATGATGTGTATGCATATACATGTATCATCATATAAATTCGAACATTTGTTATAGGATAAGGAAGTGTCTGATCATTTTAGTGCAATAACAAATGTTCAAATCTAAGTTATATTTATGATAATGATGAATGTGCATATCATAAAGATACATGTATCAGTTGCAGTCTAGTGCGATAGGTAGTCTATAGTACTAGACTGCAACTGCATTTGTTTTAGTATGAAGTCATTTTTTGTGATGAAGTGCACTATATTGAGTATAATACCAAAAACATTCAATAACCACTTTTTGTTTTTAATTTTGTTGTTCATGAAAAATGTAGATGATATTTGAATTTAATGCAATATTTTCATGTAAATAATCAATTTTGTTAAAGTAAAATGTATGTAGAGGGTACCTGGTATATTTTAGAGCATCTTTTTACATGTCTTTAGGGACTGTGCAATATTTATCTGAGGGTGGGACCGGTGCAAACATGGACGGAGCACATACTTTTTTCATGCAATTAATGAGCGGGGCGCAAAGTTTTTTGTAACAAACCTTTGGCGGGGCGCACACTTTTTTAAAAACCCTTCGTGTGTGCATAAAAAAATTAAATCAGAGTATAACAGATTAAAACTATTTGTGATTTCTGTGGAAAAAAGTAACTTGATAGAAAAAGAACAATTGAATCTAAAACAAAATAACCTAATACAGTGCTTCAATATATTTTTGTGTGTTTATGCTTTTAATAATCATTTATAAAAAAAAAATGAAATTCTGATCAAAATTCTGGAAAACTATAAACAATGTTTTGAAAATTAAACATATGACATAACATATGGTAATAAATGCTTAAACATAAAACAACTTCAATTGTATTTTAAATAAATCTTTAACATGACAAAATTAAATTCTTAAACATTAAAAGAATTACAACTTAATCTATGAAAAAGCTGAATTATGTCCCTTGGGAGTATTAATTTCCAACAAAAGTCCTTGCAAACAGTAGAAAATGAAAAATTATGTATGCCTGATATAATTAAAGATATAAACTACAAAATCAAGCACTATTGAAATATTTTCTGCATGAATTGCCAAGAATGTAAACAAATTCTTTACACAGGAGAATATAAATTCTATCTAAATTTGGCCTCAAGTGGGCCTATTTTTTTCTTAGATGGACAATTTTAACGCTGAAAATGCTTCTAGTATGATTAAATATTGCCTTACTCCATAAACAGTACAAACTTAACCAGAACACTTCCAATTTTAATAGCTAGAGAAATACCCAAGTGATACATTAGGGAATTACACAGCAAAGAAGGCAAATATCTCAGTTAAAAACATTTGTCGCGTCTTGAATTCTGGTGTTTCCAATTGAACTATTTATTGCGAAAGGTGAAAGAAATACAAAAGAACTATAGTTTGGTGCATTTTATACAATATAATTAATATTGAACTCCCAGAATAAAGTTTTATATCAGTACCCATCAATTTGACTTATTATGATGAATCAGCACTTTTCTCAACACAGTATTGTTCTCAGTGAATAATTTTTATTCTTTGTGATAAAAATCAAATGTACTTATAAAAAGCTTCAAAATAGTATAAAATAACTGAAGTCTGATGCCCACTATCATTTTACACCAAATTTATGAAATTTTGGAAGTCTTTTCAAATAATTGTCTAGAAAATATTTCAATAGGTTATCAAATTTATTTTGTAAATATACACACTGCAATTATTCATAGATAAATACAAAAAAATATATTGTACCCTTACATTCAATCACAGCGCTCCTAAGTTGACTTCCTTCAAAAATAAAATCTTTATAATATTGAATTAAATGCATTTGAGTTGAAATATCAACTCTGATATACATCACTACAAACTCCTCAGAGTCTGCATTGACCAGTTTTTGTGCTCGACCAGTAAAATCGAGCACACATTTTACTCGACTAGTCTCGACATTGTCTCGACTGTACTTAACTGTACTTAAGTGTACTCGACTAGGTCTCGACTTTACTTAATTAGTCTGATTCAGTACTTGATGATCTTTGTGTAGTCTGAAATGGTCTTGACCAAGGCTCGACCTGTCTCGACCTGTCTTGACTAGTCTCGACCTGTCTCGACTCAGTCTCAACCAGTTTCGACCTGTCTCGACTAGTCTTGACCTTCAAATTTAGTTTTGACTGGTGTAAATCAGCCCATCTAACTTAATTAAATATTGATCTTAAAAAATTCAAGCTTATTAGGTAGTTTGATTTATTGCTGTGAAATGAAAGAATTTAATTTTACAATATGTAAAAAAAAAATTATTATATAAAAATTCAGATAGTACACTTTAATTTTTTTAATAACTTTTTCAAATCAACTTGGATTTGCATCAAACTATGCAGCTATCTTACATATATATCAAGCTTACTGAATCCCATTTCATTTAGTTTTTTGTTGTATTGCTGTAAAATTTAAGAATTAAAGTAATCTTGGTATAAAAAGCTAGGATTTGCAATTCGTACAAAATAGAGATAGTACACTTTAATTTTTTTAATAACTTTTTCAAATCAACTTGGATTTTCATCAAACTATGCAGCTATCTTACATATATATCAAGCTTACTGAATCCCATTTCATTTAGTTTTTTTGTTGTATTGCTGTAAAATTTAAGAATTAAAGTAATCTTGGTATAAAAAGCTAGGATTTGCAATTCGGACAAAATAGAGATAGCACACTTTAATTTTTTTTATAACTTTTTCAAATCAACTTGGATTTGCATCAAACTATGCAGCTATCTTACATTTATATCAAGCTTACTGAATCCCATTTCATTTAGTTTTTTGTTGTATTGCTGTAAAATTTAAGAATTAAATTAATCTAGGTCAAAAAAGCTAGAATTTGCAGTTCGAACAAAATAGAGATAGTACACTTTAAGCTTTTTAATAACTTTTTCAAATCAACTTGGATTTTATTAAAACTATATAGCTACCTTGGTGATCTTACTAAATCCCAGGTTGTTATGAAGTTTTAAAATATATTTTTGTCAAATTTAATGACATGACACTATACATGACTTAATTACATCAGTACACACGAGTTTTACAGGTAAAAAGAAAGCCCTACTTTTCTTAAACTCGTGTATTACTTATCTAGTGAATTAAAAGCCCTGCGATTTAGATTTAACAGGATGTTGCAACTTTGAATAAATGTTATTTAGAATTTAAAACTCTCTGGTAGATGTGATCTTTTTAATAAGTTTGCCCCAAGCAGAAGGTATTGCTTTATAAATCACCACAAATCAGAAGAACTATTTTAATAATTTCTAATGTTTCATCCCTTTTTGATATATTTATATAGTGTATATCAAAAGGAATAAAACATTAAAGGAATTATATTAATATTTTATGTATACTTTTTCCCAAATTATGAGAAAAGATATATTTCTAATATCGTAGCTTTTTGACCTAGGTTAATTAAATTCTTAAATTTGACAGAAATACACCAAACAAAATAACAACCTATGATTCAGTAAGATCAATATATTGCAAAGATATTTGTAGAGTTTGATGAAAATCTAAGTTGATTTGAAAAAGTTATGAAAGAAATTAAAGTGTACCATCTCTATTTTGTCAAAACTGCAAATCCTAGCTTTTTTTACCTAGATTAAATTAATTCTTAAATTTGACAGCAATACAACAAACTTTATAACAACCTGGGATTCAGTAAGAAGAATACATCACCAAGGTAGCTATATAGTTTCAATAAAATCCAAGTTGAATTTAAAAAGTTATAAAAAAAATTAAAGTGTACTATCTCTATTTTGTTCGAACTGCAAATTCTAGCTTTTTTGACCTAGATTAATTTAATTCTTAAATTTGACAGCAATACAACAAAAAACAAAATGACCTGGGATTTAGTAAGCTTAGTATACATTTAAGATAGCTGCATAGTTTGATGAAAATCCAAGTTGATTTGAAAAAGTTATTAAAAATATTAAAGTGTACTATCTCTATTTTGTCCGAATTGCAAATCCTAGCTTTTTTTACCAAGATTACTTTAATTCATAAATTTTACAGCAATGCAACAAAAAACTAAATGAAATGGGATTCAGTAAGCTTGATATATATGTAAGATAGCTGCATAGTTTGATGCAAATCCAAGTTGATTTGAAAAAGTTATTAAAAAAATTAAAGTGTACTATCTCTATTTTGTCCGAATTGCAAATCCTAGCTTTTTATACCAAGATTACTTTAATTCTTAAATTTTAAAGCAATACAACAAAAAACAAAATGAAATGGGATTCAGTAAGCTTGATATATATGTAAGATAGCTGCATAGTTTGATGAATATCCAAGTTGATTTGAAAAAGTTATTTAAAAAATTAAAGTGTACTATCTCTATTTTGTCCGAATTGCAAATCCTAGCTTTTTATAACCAAGATTACTTTAATTCTTAAATTTTACAGCAATACAACAAAAAACTAAATGAAATGGGATTCAGTAAGCTTGATATATATCTAAGATATCTGCATAGTTTGATGAAAATCCAAGTTGATTTGAAAAAGTTATAAAAAAAATTAAAGATGCCTATCTGAATTTTTATATAATAATTTTTTTTTTACATATTGTAAAATTAAATTCTTTCATTTCACAGCAATAAATCAAACTACCTAATAAGCTTGAATTTTTTAAGATCAATATTTAATTTAGTTAGATGGGCTGATTTACACCAGTCAAAACTAAATTTGAAGGTCAAGACTAGTCGAGACAGGTCGAGACTGGTTGAGACTGAGGTGAGACAGGTCGAGACTAGTCAAGACAGGTCGAGACAGGTCGAGCCTTGGTCAAGACCATTTCAGACTACACAAAGATCATCAAGTACTGAATCAGACTAATTAAGTAAAGTCGAGACCTAGTCGAGTACACTTAAGTACAGTTAGTACAGTCGAGACAATGTCGAGACTAGTCGAGTAAAATGTGTGCTCGATTTTACTGGTCGAGCACAAAAACTGGTCAATTCAGACTCTGAGGAGTTTGAAATCATGTATTATTGAATGTTGTGCATTTTAGTTAAAAAATATCATGTTTCCATATATGTGTTTCATTTTTTTCCAGCGGGGCAAGGACTTTTTTTTTCATTAATTGAAGCGGGGCAAGAACTTTTTTTATAATAAATATTGGCGGGGCATACAGTTTTGTTTTTTTTAATATTTGCTGTACACCGGCCCCACCCTCAGATAAATATTGCACAGTCCCTTAGTATACCACGATTTCAACTTTTAACTGTTATTTTTTATTTACTGTAAATTCAGAAATTATTGCGATGTTTTTATTATTGCGAAAAATGCTACGAGGTAATAATCACAATAATTTAAACCGGCATTTTGATTTTTGTATATGAAATAAACAGGATTTTTCTCAATGGCGCAAAAGTTAAAATAGCATTATAGTCTAAAGTGACAAAATCGCTATAATAAATGCACGCAATAATTTATGATTTTACAGTACCATGTGATGTTTTGTGCAAATATTGTTGACATATAATGTTTAAAGTACATTTAAGGTATATGCCTTCATTACACACCAAGCAAAAGTTTATTTTTTATTTACATTAATGATTGTTGTTATAGTGCTGTTTGTGTCTATGTGTGTATAAAATGTACTTATCAGTTATTGCGAACCCTATCTTAGTTTTCCATAGATTCACCTGCAAGTTACCTGTCCATTTAAACTTTTGTAAGTCCTATTGTCCCATCTAACAAATACAACAGGTATTGTTCTCTGTGTAGTTTATTCACTGGGACCTTTAAATTTCTTCTAGGAGAAATATATCACTCATTGATTAATTTACCTGACCAAAAAATTATCTTCTTTTTTATTGAAATACTTCTAATAACTCACATAAACTGTATGCAATATTGTATTTATTCAATATTATCATTAATATATTTTCAATCTGTTCAATATAAAATCTGGTTAAATACTAAAAAGTTTATTTCAGACACATTTTTTAGTATTTTCCAATGAATTTACATGTTTTTGTTGTTGTTCATTTATAGACTTATGTTTACGAAGACCTTAATTTAAAAATAATAATATTCAATTTTTTATTTATCAAACACACAAAAATATTGAATATTTGGGTCAGGATCCCTAATAGACCTTGAGATGAGGAACTCAGATGACGTAATTAAAAAAAAATATTAGTCCGCCATACAATTGTGGATGCTGTGATTTTAAAAATGGACATAAATGAACAATAAGAACTGTTTTATAGAGCTGATGTGATGAGAAAAGAAAGATGTAGATTTGACCTGAAATAAATTATTAGAAAGGACAATTTTTTTATTGAATTTTATGATCAGAATTTTGGGATTATTTCATGAGGAGAGTGACATTTTTCACCATCTTCCGGGGTCCAGCAATTTGCGAAAAAAGTAATCTCACTTGCCACCCCGAAAATTTAACCAGACATGTATAAATGTATCAGCTTCGATATGAGCCATCATACATGTTCAAGTAAACGATATGGACTGAGCAACGGAGGAAAACGTTACCATTATGGCCTATGGAGAATTAATTGTAAATGTATACCCAAATTAGAAGCTTAATTCCAGAAGTTTGCAGGCTGATTTATGGATGATTTCACCTTGTACACCACCGAAAATGATGGTTAGTAGTTTTTTATTTATACCTAGTTATTATAAATGGTTTAAGATAAATATTATTGATAAAGATCAGCAAAAACTCAATGAAATTTTCGCTTTTAAAATGCATTACTGGCACGGGGCTGAACACTTTTTTTAGGCACAATCATAACTTTGTTTACTTCCGAGATATCCGAAAGGAATTTGTTTACTATATTGAAAAAGGCAAGAAATAACTTTTAAATATTATTAAATTGTAAGTAAACTTGACACAATATAGTCTTTGTTATGTAATTATCACTTCGGTCTACAGGAATACCTGATAATCATGGGAGATAACACACTTCATACGAGTAAAGTGAGATACATCATCGCATGTGCTTTTATCCAATGATTTGACCCCTGGTCAGTAGATATCATATGCAAAAAAACAGAAAACACATGTACATGTTTTAAGAAAATCATGAATTATTATTTTTAATGCACTTGAGCAAAACAAAAGATATTGTCATTTCTCAGTGAAAAAGGGGGAGGGTCAAACCTTTTTGAAAACAATATTTCTGCACCGATTCAACTATTAAGCTAGTTAGCTACTACCCATTGCTTCTAATATAAAAGGTTTAAATGAAGGTTACTAAGCCACAAGGGAGAAGCATTTGTCTTTCTTTGTAATTAAACTTTCAAGAAATAGATTTTTCTCTCTCAATAATACTTATGTATTTAAATCAAATGATAACACAGCCTGAGTAATTTTTTTTGGTCTTATTTCAGTTCCAGACATATCATTACTTTTTAACCTGAGATGGCAAACTAGAGGTTTTAAAAAGTCCTGAATAACTGGTAAGCATTTTGTTTTGTTAGGCAAGCTCTAAATTGTTTATTTATGGTATTTATGCAATTGAAATTACAGTCGGTATGTTAAAAATATGCAAATATGAAAACTGTTGCTATGGTCTTGATATTGAATGGAAAGGCTTAGTTACAGATCGTTTCGACTCAATATTTCGAGTTAAATCTTGCGGCAACTGTTTCTCACGTAACACTGCAAACTATATTTAGCACTATTTTGATCTGTCGTTATTTAATGACGCCATAATACATGTGATGTCACAATGTTTCCTTTAAAACCTCATGTGGATTTCTCACTGATAAAAGGTTTTCACTGAAATACATGTTAAAAACATTTTTTCTCAAATAGAATTATGTGAAAGGACAAGTTTTGAAAATTTGCACTATATTGCACTCTAATTATTTGATAAGGATGACTTTCCCAGTAGTTTAGAGTGCTTTCCACAGTTTTAAATACCAGATTTCCACTAGTAAGAATAATTATTTTGGTGTTGGTTTTTTTATAAAATCTTCATTTTTGCATAATTTCTCTGCCAAAATGCACATTAAGACACAAGAAAATTTTATAGAATGCTTTAACAGGGTCTGTGTATTGTAATTAAAGGTTATAATCAGAAGTTTTGTCCTTGTTTTGACTAGTGAATGTATTCTGGAAGAAATTAATTATACATACACATTGTATTCAAAATAAATGAATATAGCGACGAAAGTGTCATTGCCTTATAGTGCTAAAACAACTTTATTTTTTTTCAGAAATGGACAAAAATACACAGATTTATTCAGAATGTTATACCGATGAAGATCACATAAAAATATTTGGAAAAATCAGAAGTATTGATTTCAATATGGGTCAGGATCCCTAATAGACCTTGAGATGAGGAACTCAGATGACGTAATTAAAAAAAAATATTAGTCCGCCATACAATTGTGGATGCTGTGATTTTAAAAATGGACATAAATGAACAATAAGAACTGTTTTATAGAGCTGATGTGATGAGAAAAGAAAGATGTAGATTTGACCTGAAATAAATTATTAGAAAGGACAATTTTTTTATTGAATTTTATGATCAGAATTTTGGGATTATTTCATGAGGAGAGTGACATTTTTCACCATCTTCCGGGGTCCAGCAATTTGCGAAAAAAGTAATCTCACTTGCCACCCCGAAAATTTAACCAGACATGTATAAATGTATCAGCTTCGATATGAGCCATCATACATGTTCAAGTAAACGATATGGACTGAGCAACGGAGGAAAACGTTACCATTATGGCCTATGGAGAATTAATTGTAAATGTATACCCAATTTAAATTAGAAGCTTAATTCCAGAAGTTTGCAGGCTGATTTATGGATGATTTCACCTTGTACACCACCGAAAATGATGGTTAGTAGTTTTTTATTTATACCTAGTTATTATAAATGGTTTAAGATAAATATTATTGATAAAGATCAGCAAAAACTCAATGAAATTTTCGCTTTTAAAATGCATTACTGGCACGGGGCTGAACACTTTTTTTAGGCACAATCATAACTTTGTTTACTTCCGAGATATCCGAAAGGAATTTGTTTACTATATTGAAAAAGGCAAGAAATAACTTTTAAATATTATTAAATTGTAAGTAAACTTGACACAATATAGTCTTTGTTATGTAATTATCACTTCGGTCTACAGGAATACCTGATAATCATGGGAGATAACACACTTCATACGAGTAAAGTGAGATACATCATCGCATGTGCTTTTATCCAATGATTTGACCCCTGGTCAGTAGATATCATATGCAAAAAAACAGAAAACACATGTACATGTTTTAAGAAAATCATGAATTATTATTTTTAATGCACTTGAGCAAAACAAAAGATATTGTCATTTCTCAGTGAAAAAGGGGGAGGGTCAAACCTTTTTGAAAACAATATTTCTGCACCGATTCAACTATTAAGCTAGTTAGCTACTACCCATTGCTTCTAATATAAAAGGTTTAAATGAAGGTTACTAAGCCACAAGGGAGAAGCATTTGTCTTTCTTTGTAATTAAACTTTCAAGAAATAGATTTTTCTCTCTCAATAATACTTATGTATTTAAATCAAATGATAACACAGCCTGAGTAATTTTTTTTGGTCTTATTTCAGTTCCAGACATATCATTACTTTTTAACCTGAGATGGCAAACTAGAGGTTTTAAAAAGTCCTGAATAACTGGTAAGCATTTTGTTTTGTTAGGCAAGCTCTAAATTGTTTATTTATGGTATTTATGCAATTGAAATTACAGTCGGTATGTTAAAAATATGCAAATATGAAAACTGTTGCTATGGTCTTGATATTGAATGGAAAGGCTTAGTTACAGATCGTTTCGACTCAATATTTCGAGTTAAATCTTGCGGCAACTGTTTCTCACGTAACACTGCAAACTATATTTAGCACTATTTTGATCTGTCGTTATTTAATGACGCCATAATACATGTGATGTCACAATGTTTCCTTTAAAACCTCATGTGGATTTCTCACTGATAAAAGGTTTTCACTGAAATACATGTTAAAAACATTTTTTCTCAAATAGAATTATGTGAAAGGACAAGTTTTGAAAATTTGCACTATATTGCACTCTAATTATTTGATAAGGATGACTTTCCCAGTAGTTTAGAGTGCTTTCCACAGTTTTAAATACCAGATTTCCACTAGTAAGAATAATTATTTTGGTGTTGGTTTTTTTATAAAATCTTCATTTTTGCATAATTTCTCTGCCAAAATGCACATTAAGACACAAGAAAATTTT
>CM034353.1:47872682-48068846 GCA_019925275.1 Mytilus edulis
ACAGCAGCTTTTATTTCGTCTATTTTAGTGACATCCATCTGAATAACGTGCATATTTGACTTTCTTTTTTTAAGTTTATTAGCTCCAGGGCTATCGACTTTCCAAACAGTGGCAAATACATTGAATCCATCATCCGCTAGTCGGTTCGCCAAATGATGTCCAAAACCTGTAGACAACAAAGATGACCTTAACACATTTACAACACCACTTTACAAAAAAGACACTGTTTCATACATGTATCCAAATAAAACTGAGGTAAATAATATTCCACACACACATCACGGTGCAGATATGTAAAAGTACAATAGACGAGCAGAGCTTGATGGCATACTTTTCAGTAATGACTTTGTTTGTAGACCGTTAGTTTTCACTGAAAGTTGTTTGTAAAGTTTGTGACATTTTTTCCCGGCCTTGTGTCAACCAGTGAGACATCTCAATATCAAACGAATCTAAATACTATTATTGACTGAAGACGATACTAGGCTAAATAAGCTGGAACGTATTCTGTACTTATTTTTAATCAAATATTTAAAATCTTTACTGAAATAATCCTGTTTTTGCGTTTGAACCTTTCAATAAAATAATAAAACACGGAGATGTGTTTAACAAGTTGATTTGCTGATTAAAAAATGAATTAAAATTGCACTTTTAGAAGTGTTTGCTTATTGATTATTGTCAAGATTATTATCTCCCACTTTTTGCCTAAAGGCTTCGTTTATATGTCATTTTGCTTTTCTTTGATCGAAAATTTTAATAATTAAGATTACTAGTATAACACAATGTTGACTATTGTATCCCTATTTCTGAACTTTTTACCTGACATGTCTATTCATTTTTGTTATCACATTGTTGTCAATATAATGGAATTATATGCGACTGTCATACAAGTGAAAGGTTTAACTAGCTATAAAACCAAGTTTGATCCACCATTTTCTTCATAAGGAAATGCCTATACCTAGTCAGGAATATGACAGTTGTTTTCTATTCGTTTGATGAATTTGAGCTTTTGATTGTGCAATTTTATAAAGGACTTCCGATTTTATTATTCCTTGGAGTTTAGTATTATTGTTGTTTACTTTTGACCACTGGAAAAATTCCAAGTATAATGTTAACCTTTAGATTGGAACGACAATGTTTGCAAGTCTATTCAATGGAAGACGCCATGAACCAGAATAAACGTATTTTATCCTGGTGTCTCTCACGTGTTTACTTATATGCCAATTTGTACGCCTCTTGTTACAGCATGGTTAATATTGTAATTATACTTGACACCTATTTTAAGTTGTATGTCACCAATATAAGGTGTTCCGTAGCTGTTATCACTTTTACATAAAATGAAGAAGTACGAATTCTTATCTACCTCTAATCATGCCATGCTCACTAAAATCGTTATCAATATTTACTTTAAGAATCAAGAAAGTCTCTTTTTTTATTTGTAAATGAAGGCAACATTAGTCTATCGGTTTATCAACAGTCATACATCGATTGAGAAAAAACTAATCCGGGTTACAAACTGCAACCGAGGGAAATACGTCAATTTCGGAGATTAATTGCCCCGGGGGTATCACTAGCCCATTAATCAGCACTTCTGTGTTGACTTGAGTTATTATTGATATGTTCATTATGATAAAATAACTGTTAACAAAACTTTGAATTTTTGAAATACTAAGGCTTTTCTACCTCAGGAATAGATTACCTTAGCTGTCTTTGGCAAAATTTAGGAATTTTTGGTCCTCAATGCTCTTCAACTTCGTAATCAATTTAGCCTTCTAAACATTTTCTGATTCGAGCGTCAATGAAGATTCTTTTGAAGACGAAACGCGCGTCTGGCGTAAGTGTAAAATTTTAGTCCTGGTATCTATGATGAGTTTATTTATATTCAAGAGAAAAACAAAGAAATAACAGGCTCAATGAAGGGCAACTAAAACAAACCCCATATTACATAAAAACGAACTATTGAAAATCGATTTATGAGATTGACTGTCCCTGTGGTATATCTCGTCCCTCTTTTAAAAACAACTGCCATATTTCTGAATTGGTAGAGGACATTCAAAGATAAAATGGTGGGTTGAACCGAGTTTAATGGCTAACCAAACCTTCCGATTTATGAAAAAGTTAAAAAAAAATATCGCTTAGATGACAATACTTCGTGACAGAAACACAGCACAAACACACGAAAGAACATTCATCACAGAGAAACGCGAAATCAAATAATATCATAGTCGACAAAACATGCAAACTGCAGAACAACAACGAACATAATCCATCAACGACAAACACCACACATGTCTAATTTTCAAAAACATGGCCGAATTACATTATCATAATACTTAAAGAAGAAATCAATGAAAATGTGTCCAAAATATAAATTAATACATTACTAGTATATGAATGAATATATAGTATATATACGTCAACTGTATTTAATTACCTGTATCACATCCAGTAATTAGAACACACCTTTTTTGAACGGGTAACAGCTTCTTATAGTTTTGCTCCAGGTAAACAAATGTTAATTTCAGAATTATTAATAAAAATAGGTAGACAGAATAGTTCACACATATATTGAACACAAACCAAATGAAGAAAACAATACACAGTAAGCGATAGGCAGTCGTTATGTTCATTTTGTGTACTGATATCACAGGAAAGATAAGAACCTTGACACATGTTAAGGTCAACCGCAAGTATAAAAGAAAGTGACAGTAAGAAAAATTCTAAATCCATATGTTCAGGAGTTCAACATACAAACTAATATTAAACAATGGAAAATTGGTTGAATGTTCATCTGCCGTGGTATCTTCTCCCCTCTTTTATCTTATATATAAAGTTCTATGAGTCTGGAAAT
The DNA here is from genome assembly GCA_019925275.1 of Mytilus edulis. Classification (NCBI taxonomy): domain Eukaryota; kingdom Metazoa; phylum Mollusca; class Bivalvia; order Mytilida; family Mytilidae; genus Mytilus; species Mytilus edulis. Next base: position 47,875,531 of record CM034353.1, read on the forward strand.
ATTTGACAAAAATGAGTAGAGATTTTCTTTCAACACCAAGTTCGTTAACCCATAAAACATACTGACACAGATGTAGCAAATGTAATTGTTGTGTAAAAATGTATTATGAGAACGTATGACAATGTTTGCAGAAAGAATCGTCAAAAGGTGTTGGGATTTCATTTTTAAACTTCACTCGCAACATAGATAATATCATAAAGCCACAATTTGGCCTCTTGAATTCGAAAATCATTAGATATTATAAATTTAACAACAAATTTCCGACGTTCACAAAATTTGTCAGTCTGACACCAGCTCTGATGTCTTAAATTGTTGGATGTACAAAATACCGACACACGTCGTATAGTAATGCAAATTGACATTCGGTATTACAGTCACATTCGGAAATATGACAATGATGGTAGATCTTTACTTTGTGTCTTTTGTTTTTGTTGTTTTAATAGTTGGGTTGTTTTGTGTGTTTCTTGTCGATATGATGAGTCAAGCCATTTCCTTCCTAATTTTACAATTTGTTCTCATGTGATGTTCCACCAACCACCACCGTCACTGGTTAGGTGGAGAGTTGAGCGTATACACATGTATAACCCTGCCACATGCTATACGTGTGTGTACCAATTCATTGTCTAGTAATTCAGTAATTGTCGTTGGTTTCTGTCTTTTATATTTGTTTTTTGTTTTTTTGTTGTTTAATATTAGACAGTTGGTTTAAATAGTTTCAAATTTTGTTATGTCAAAACATTTGACAAAGGTTGTACAGAAAGCTGATGTTGATTTCAGCGCGTCATTTATCTGAATCCTGTTCAATACAGTTGTTTCATTGACAATCATATTATATTACGGATTACAAATGTGTCGAGGTTTGTGATTGGATAACAACACAGAGATGTCAGTATATATTCAGGAAACTGCCGGGGTATATACGACGTTTTTATCCCCAATTGGAACCTCAAAAACGTCATCATAACACCGGTTACTATGTGACGTAGTCAAAAGCTATCAGACTGTCAGAGGCTCACAGAGGGAAAATAATGACGTGCTTCAGTCAATAATACATTTTTGATACAAAATCACGCATTTTACACTTTTAATACTTAACTTTAATGTTAAAAGTGTTATTATAAATTATTACATACACGATAAAATTATGTTCACAGCAAATTAGAAAATCCTTCACGTATGTCGAACATATCAGGTTGGGTTTTTCAATATATATGTGTTGTCAACAAATACCTGCACTGGAAAATAACATTAAGTCAGGGGTAATCCGTAATATATGTGTAATTCAGGTCTCAGAAAGGGTATATACTGTGACATTCCCGGCTTAGGGCTTATATCCCCTTCGCCTTCGGCTCAGGGGATATAAACTCTAAGCCGGGAATGTCACAGTATATACCCTGTCTGAGACCTGAATAACATATAACATCTCCTTATCGTGAACAGTAATATAAATATCCCGTTTCGGCCTTCTGGAAAAAACCTTGAAATGTGATTAGGGAAATTCATTATGTATTATCTTCATGTTTGTCTTGTGTATAACTATATTTCACATTAAAACAATATGGTTTATTTTTATTTTTCAAGACTAAACTTTTCAATATCTCTATTCAGATTTTTATGCATTATTGAATTGGTGTTTATAATATGTTTGATAGTACTAACTTTATATTTTTTGTGTTCATAGGGATACACGTCGGTAACAAGCTAACAACGTACCTGCGATACTAGTGAGTACGTTGCATTGTTTTATTAAACTGCACTAAATAATAGTTTATACTATATGTTTAAGTTACATCTAAGCATGCTGGATTAGATATCAGAACTGTATTGTGGACTAAATTTATTCTATTCATGATTTATTATCGCTACAATAGAAAACATTCTCTATCTGTTGACTTTTATGTTTTGAAATTTTACATTGATATTGATAAACTATAAAGTTCAAACAATGTGATAAAGAATTTAAATTTGAGTTTGAACTCGTTAGGGATGACCCTTGAGGTTATTTTTGTGCTTCTTTTACTAATGGAGGTTCAATGAAAAATTACATTTTAAAATTCTTCGACAGCCTATTTCTTCATAAAAATTTTAAAGAAAGAAGTATGTTCATTGAGACCCCTTTTTGGCCCAAAAATATAGTAGTTTTACAAAATTGTGAAAATGTAATCTTTAAGCTATTTTTTGGAAAGTTGAATGCTTCTGCTACATAAATATGGGCTGTTTTGACAATACAATGCACAATTATCGCGTACTAGCATCATTAAGTCATGCTAAATTACTGAAATCTTCACAATGTTAGCATTTCAGTTAAATTTTAGACGGTTTCCGTCTAAAATTAAAGTGTCCGCATTCCTGTTCATTCATAATATTGATATGTAAGTTCTATTTGATGATAATTTATATATTCTTTATTTGCAAAACAAACAAAAACCAAATTTGGTTATGGCAAATCCATTGACAAAACAAACATGATCAAACATAATGAAAACTCGACAATATTATAAGAGATATGATAAAAACAGTTATTGTTCTCCTTTCCTCAGTTCTAATGACTCTTTAACAAAAGAAACAACTGCTTTTACATCATTTGTTAAGTTATTGATCTATCATCAATAAGAGTTTGATAAAAGCTGATATAACTCTTTTTTAATTGGTGTTTTAACATTTTAGTCTGTTTTAAAGTTTTAGTTTCCTCAATAAGTTTGATGTCAATATTTATATCTTGTGACACATTTTTTGCAAAAGTATACCAAGAGTATGTTCCCTTAGAATCTAAACTTTTAGTTAATTTAAAGGCTTCATTAAGACGTGGGTTTAGATTTTCATTACTTAATCTAGATAGGTACATCATAGTTTGGATTTTATGAAAGTTTCTAATGGCCACTTACATTTTTGACAAAAACAATCTGAAAAGTGACGCTTTCTGGCATATTTGATAGATTTTTCATATTTAAGCTAGAATCAGAGCGTTTTTAATGACTACATCAGTTAAAATCTTTCACATAAACTAATCGAATCAATTCAAATAGACACTTAAGTGTTTTAAAAGTGTCCAAAAACTTTCGTTAGATGAACCTGAAATTTGAGGCCAAAATCGGCTTTTACCGGACCAAATCCTTTCATTTTTAGTAAATAAAAGCTACTACTGATGTATTTTTTATATTAAATTATCATTATCAATTTTCATTTCACATTAAGTTTTTGACCACCATCTTCTTAACCGTTTTGCTAACTATGGCTTCATCGTACCTGCTGGCGTATTTCATAAAACGACAGCGCTGCAGATAAGTTGACCTTTATGGAATATCTGTTTCACAGATGATAGTGGACATGTTTCCAAAGTCGTTACAACAATCCTGTTCCCTTTTCACGAACTAATGACCGGGTTTGTACTAACTTGAACAACAAGACAAGTGCCACATGTGAGTAAGGATAAGCTTAACCTCCCGGTGTACCTGTGATCACCCCCATTATATGCCGGGATTCAGTTCCTCAGTCTTTAGTTTTCTATGTTGTGTTTTGTGTACTATTGTTTATCTGTTGGTCATTATCGTTTTTAGCCATGACATTATCAGGTACCCACTGGCGTATTTCATAAAACGACAGCGCTGCAGATAAGTTGACCTTTATGGAATATCTGTTTCACAGATGATAGTGGACATGTTTCCAAAGTCGTTACAACAATCCTGTTCCCTTTTCACGAACTAATGACCGGGTTTGTACTAACTTGAACAACAAGACAGGTGCCACATGTGAGTAAGGATAAGCTTAACCTCCCGGTGTACCTGTGATCACCCCCATTATGTGCCGGGGTTCAGTTCCTCAGTCTTTAGTTTTCTATGTTGTGTTTTGTGTACTATTGTTTATCTGTTGGTCATTATCGTTTTTAGCCATGGCATTATCAAATTATTTTAGAATTTCATTAAAACAAAAAACGTTAAATACATGAGCAAATCGCAACAAGTTGAGATATATAAACACCATAAGATAGTGACAAGGGAACGTCACCATCTAAAATGGGTAATTAACACAATAGGAAATGACAAAAGTACCGACTTCTGAAGAAAATTCTAAATGGAACGTCCCTAATCAAATTGCAAAATCAAAATCTTTCATATTCCTTACTTGGTAAAAGCATTTTTGTATGTAGAAAATAGTTGATTGAATATAACTAGTTTTAAAGTCAGCTAAATTTCTCACTTGTATGACAGTCGTTTAAAAGCTCATCATACTGACAACGATGTGTAAACAGACATTAAGGTAGCACAATACAAAGATTTTTCATCCCAAATCAGATATCTTTAAACTAATGTAAATCCACTCATCTTTCTTTAAATTTTATAAATGAGGTACCAAAAGAAAGAAGAAGGATCAATCTTTCAAATTGTGATAATTTCATTATGACATAATCATTACATCATTAATTGTTATGTAATTAGTTGCCATATTGTGATGTCTATACTTGAATGAATTTAGCTTCTTTGTTATTCATAGCATCCCAAAATATTTTATAGATTCTTGCACAACACAGTTTAACCTCCAAAACTATGTCTCAGATTTTTCCTATTGTATTTCATTCTCTCATAAATCTTCAATGAAGTTTGCAACATCAATTCATAAGAGACCACTAAATTCAATTGGGTATATAATTTGTTCTATTGATGTTTTTGGAAATCTGAGACACAGTTTTGGAGGTCAAGCTGTGTTGTACAAGAATAAATCTTTGTATTGTGCTACCTTAAAGGTAAATCTTAAAAAATAGAGTTACAGCAGTCAAAATTGCGTTATAATCTTAATCAATGTAAAAATAAACAAATATGTCAACAAAGAACAAAAAAAGTCATATAGACAAAACACATAATCAAAAAACGATCAACAAGAATACAAGAATTTACCATAACACAATAACACAATGACGGGATGTATAAGTAATGAGCCACGACGCATGGATATTACCAAAAATAGACTAAATACTGAAAAGTTATTACTTGCAAAGACAAAGAAAAGAATACTTTTCGTCTAATAACGATGATACAAATCATCAGAGCCTGGAATATATGCTTCAAGACCTGCGTATTTTATTTGAGAAGTTGATACGGAGTATTTGTCAACAAGGTAAGGTCTTGGTATCTTTCGATGACCTTTTTTGGAAAAAGGACGAAAATTTCTTTGACATACTCCCGCTTCATCAACTTTCTGCTCCGACACTGGTGACGTTTTACAAATTCAGAGTGGCAGTTGCAAGCTCTTGAATAACAAATTAGTGGGAAAATGTATATCTTATATGCAATTGAAGTTTGTATATATAAGGGGTTCATATTGATTGTTAGTCGTTTGTTATTAATTTCTAATTGAACATTTCCTCTTTTAATTATGTATGCTACAATGATAACTATCACATGCCTTCAGGACTTAAATACACTCAATTTTGGTAGTCTGAAATATTACCTTTATGTATACATTTGTGGTTTCACAGAAACACTTTTGAACTAGGAAATGTGTAGACAATGCAATGTTTATATTAAAAGTCTCATTTTTGTTTACCAAGATATGCCAATCAAGCAGATCAATCGCTTAGCATAATCGTTAAATATATATTTGTAAACCTGTTAAAAGATACTAATCAAAATTACGAGACGTTTTTTTATTTGTCAAAATATTCATAGAGACGTCGACAAAATTTAACAAAAGCGTTGATTAAGATAAAACAAACGCATCAGTTTGTTACAGGTCCTTTTTGTATCAAGATAACATCACGGAACCTCATTTTGACTGATCCGCTTAGACCTTTGTTTGAAATACCGACCTTTGCATACGGATAATTTCCTAGTTTCATGTCAGCATATCTACCACATGGACCAGTATAGTTAACCAGTTCTTCTTGTGTCTCAGTATCTGTAACTTGAATCCGACAATCCTGCTTGTAAGACCAACGCGTTAAGAAACGTAATGATAACCATTCCTTTTTGTAAGGCAATGGCGCCTTCCATATTTTCCTCCAGGAATAAGAACCAGTGGGAGAGTCACATAATTCAAAATCATTTTCTGACTTTCTCTTGCATGATACCAGAGGTGACTTTTCTGGGTATACAAAGCTTCTTGGGTCATATCTCAGGATGAGTAAGACCTGGTCACCTTGTCGTTTGAGAATCATTGGAGGCCATCCTCCATGGGAATATAGCAAATCTGTTCTCCCAAGAAACTCGCCTTTGTAACATGGACCAAACTTTGAACAATATGAAAAGAACTGGTCTGTTGTCAGATATTGTGTTGTGTTTGAAGTTATGTTGTAGATCAATCTATGGTCACTTCCACTAGCATACTTTATCATTGACGCTCCACCTCTTGGTCCATTTACTGGTATCTCGTTAAGATCCTTCATATTCATTGTAACATGTAGTTCCTCCTCAAAATATTCTGCATTTTTTGGTTGACGTAAATACTTAGAACATTCAGGGGGAGAGCAAAATACTTTTCCATTGGTCCAATATCCACCGGTACGACAGGGAGTTAATTCAACCCTTGAGGTCTCAAGAGGATTATTGCTAAAATTGTAAAAGATTAATATTACCATTCCTTTTATATTTGAAAATGTATCATTGGTGTACGTTGGTTACCAATAAACGTTAACTTTGTAGATATTGATAAATCACGAATTTAAATGTTCAACAAACCACAAAGTTACATTTGGACCTATGCTGACTTTTATATAACCTCGGTTTCAAACATCCACGAAAATCTTTTTCCTGAGAAAATCAATACCCATGAAAGTAAATGCATGCACAGTTTAGAGTGTTATACAGTTTTATAAAACACACCTTCCAATATTAAATGGGACGTGATAGCTGAAAACATTATATATATAGAAGAAAAGTCGTTGTGAAAAAGAGACAACCGAAGACCCTGAAATAATAATATCTCTCGGTTGTTGGAAAACAAATGTGCGTTCCAAAGTAAGTTAAACGATGTGGGCTTTGCAAATTCGTTGAAACCGAAACTCAAGTGTCTTTCTATAAGACCGAAGCGTTATTCAAACCATGGCTCGGCAATCTTATGTTATATATTGCACAATTAAGAGAAAGATTTAAAGAAATTAAAGTTCACAGACAAAAAAGCAGTGACCAACCCTTTGACAAATATATATCGGCAGACAAATTGAAATTGCTGACACGAAAAATATAAAATGTTTCTGTTATATTAAATGAATAAGTCAACACTTTCCAAAGCTCATTTCACAAAGATGACAATTATAAAAATTAGCAATAATTAATTACTCCATTAACATCTTTAAAATGTCAAAAGAAATTCGTCACGGTATTTTGTATTTGATAAAATTGTAAATATCTATTTATCTCAAGATTACATTAAATAAGAACATAATCCTTAGTTCAGCTTGTCACTGGCATAATTGTATAACTACATGAAACGTGTGTTTCTCTTCTCCATCGATTGGCGAAATTTGAACATGGACTAACTAATGTTGGCTTTACTTTGAATAACAATGATATAAAGTTTTTATGAGAACAGTATAAGAGATTTTGGAGTGCAAACCACTTATAAGCAAACTACTAAAAATAGATTCAAACCAAATATCGTTTGATGTGTTTGAAAAATACAACACATGTTTCTTTATTCATATAAACAGAAATTATGAATTTTTTTCCGTTGCAAGGTTGTTTGCCTAACTTCAGTATATCAACAAATTTTCATCAAGTAAAAGCATAAGGCAGGATAGTTCAATCTCTAAAATAATTAACAAGTCTATATTGGAATGTGTTTTATAGAACTGGCCAATTTAAAAAAAGCGTTCTGTGAATTTCAGATTCAGATATTTAGATTTATGAGATATCTTAACAGTGAAACTGAAAATATATTCGGAATTATTAAGGCATGTGATATACTTTTATGGCTTTTGCAACAGTTGCTCGACACAACAGAATTATGTACATGTAACTCACTTTTTAAAATTAATATCAAACTCAGCAAGTTTGTTGTCCTTGTCGAAGCAGAATCGTGGAGTGTTGTCATTGAAGTCTAGCAAACCCTGGAAAACAGTGTACATCGGAGTGTTTCCAACGGTCATGCGCACATTATCAAAGTATGTATAATCTGACACTTTTTCATCACTGGCAGTAACGCATCTTAAACCTCCTGCATTCGATGGGGACAAAACGGCTTCTGGTTGTCTGTAAATGAAAAACAAATAAATAAATTTGCTAAATATCATAAACACGGATATTGATAACTTTAAAATGAAAATTAAAAAAAAAAGTAATTAAGCAATTAACTCAGCAACTTGTTATTCGTTGTAACTCTTTAGAAGCAAGAAAGAACATATGTATGACCTGATTATATAGCTTACTTGGCTCATTGTTAAAGGTCACAAACTAAATCCAGTTTTTGAAACATGTTTGCCCTCCGTCGAACTTTCTATTTTTACTATAAAATATTAAATTTAATATGGAAATGGGGAATGTGTCAAAGAGACAACAACCCAACCAAACAGTAGAAAGCAACCGAAGGTCACCAATTGATCTTCAACACAGCGAAAAAATCCCGCAAATAGATGTTGGCGTCAGCTGACCTCTAAGCACAAAAGTGTACTAGTTCAGTAAAAATGGATGTCATACTAAACTCTAAAACATAAAAATAAACTAAAATTTAAAAAATAATATACAAGATTTACAAAATATGAAGGCTCCTGTCTTAGGATAGGCGCAAAAATTCGACAGGTTAAACATGATTGTGATAAGCTTTTATGACTGTTTTAGCGGTATAATACTGTTGCCTTTATTCATCATCTCAGTACATGGTACTGACATTGCTTACTATATTTTTAAAGTTCCCCATTGATGTTATTCATGTCAACATGTTATTCATGTTGACATAAGATGAATTAAGCCATATGTTTATGTACCTTTTGGTCAAATACCTCCTATAGTTTAAAAGTATATATACGGCTATGGCTTTCACGTGTTTTGGTTCTAGCTTCCTGTTAAGCTTAATCAGGAAAGCGCATCGAAACTATAAGGGTTGATGCCACCGCTTGTGGACGTTTTGACCTCGAGGGTATCACAAGCCCAGTAGTCAGCATTTCGGTGTTCACATGAATATCAATTATAAGGTCATTTTTATAAATTTCTGTTACAAAACTTTGAATTTTTCGTAAAACTTAGAAATTTCTTTTCCCAGGAATAGATTACCTAGGACGTATTTGGCACAACTTTTTGTAATTTTGGGACCTCAATGCTCTTCAACTTTGAACTTGTATGGTTAATAACTATTTTGATCTGAGCGTCACTGGTGAGTCTTATTTAGACGAAACGCGCGTCTGGCATATTAAATTATAATCCTGGTACATTTTTTTGTGTACCTTTGATAATCATTTTAGTGTTATATTCAATTATAACAGTTTTCGAGATGTAAGACCATTTTTCTGAATTAAACAGTAAAAATCCTTTTCTTATTCGAGAAATTGAATTTAACGTTGACATTCCGATCAGACATTGCTCCGTATAAATAATTAAAAAAATACTGAAAGACGCCATTCTACTGCCGTACGGAGAAGTCCCGATGTCAATATGTCTATATTGTAGTTAATCCCTGGTGTTGTGTCTTAGCAAAGACTTAAAAAAAAACCATATAAATTAATGGATTATTTGATGATCGAAGGCGAAACCGTTATGACCGTTATGATATTGGATACTGTTACCGTAACACGTTGTCGTGAATTTTATGAATTATCTAAATTAAGTAAGCTCATGCAAATTACTCTTTATTGGCATTTTTTTCCAAATTTATATTTATATTTATTCATTTATTTTTACCTTTTGTGTAAGTTCATGAGCATTCAACAATTAAGCACATTGAAACGTCCTGTGAAGGATTAACGCGACAGACTTTTAATATGTGCTTTATTTTTATATATTATTTGCATAACTAAGGAACTGTTTTTTACAATTATATACAAGCAAAGCAATTATAGACAATACCATATCAAACAAAATCAATATAGAGCAGTCGCTGAAAGAAAGATTAAAGCAAATGAATTAGTTAACCCTGCTAATATGAAATCATGCCACGTCGTTGACACAATATTTAGTCGAACAAACTAGCTGAAAAGATCATGACCATCTCCTGTTATTTTATTTTTTTCTGTTTTTTATTAAAGTTCTTGCCCACACCAGTAACAGATGAAAAATTATACAAGAACTGTTTTAAGTTTCTGCTTGTAATCTGTACATACATATATACAAAGAGAGATACAAAAATAAAAAATGCATGATTACTTACTCGGCATGATTGTCGCAGTTGTCGATAGCCAGATGATCTAGTAGCGATTCTTGTGTGTGTCGTGAACTAGACACAAATGTAACCGCTACCAAATACACACAACTAATCGCAAGGAACCAAGACATTGTTTTTAACTGTGGAGTGGTCTGAACAGATGTTTTTATAGTGAGCACATGATAAATTATTGTTATTAACCATTGGCACGATTTCTTTTAATTAAAAGTTACTTAAACCATTTTATACTATTATTTTTAATTTTTCAATGATTTCAAAATATGAATAACAGAATAATAACCTTGATACAGTACTCGGTCCAAGGTTAAATTTATAAAAATAGCAAAATATAATTACATGATGATCAACATTAATTTAACTTTAAACAACAAATTCAGCTAATACAATATATAATTACAATTTATAAATGTGAAATGTAAGATGTCAAGGTTCCAACAACTTAAATTTTCTCTTCCTTGAATGTCAAAAATAAGAGGTGTAAACTCATAATTCGGAATTAATTTGGAAATATGTTAGATTTTAATAACATAAAACAGGGAAAGGAGCATATATTTTTTTAATTATACATCTCCATTGCATCAGCTATACCAAAACCTAGTTGATTCAGCACCTTATGATAGAGTCGAGAAAGTCAATAGTAAAAAATGCCGGTGACCGTTATGGAATAACCGTTTCACAAATGATATCGATTGTTCCTTACGTCGTAACTACAATCCCCTTCCTTTCATGAATGTGACCTACCGAATTAGACTATTTACCGGATTTGTAATCACATAAGCAACACGACGGGTGCCACATGTGAAGCAGGATCTGCTTACCCTTCCGGAGCACCTGAGATCACCCCTAGTTGTGGTGGGGTTCGTGTTGTTTATTCTTTAGTTTTCTATGTTGTGTCATGTGTACTATTGTTTTTCTGTTTGTCTTTTCATTTTAGCCATGGCGTTGTCAGTTTGTTTTAGATTTATGAGTTTGACTGTCCCTTTGGTATCTTCGTCCCTCTTTTAATAATTTAGAAAAAAAACCCAACAATATATCGCTGTTTAAAGGGATACTTGTGTAGTTTAGGTATCCAATGCAGTGATGGAAGACTAAGTTCTTCATCTTTGGTTAAAATTCAAAAGAACTTAGAACAGACCTATGATTATCCAGGATCTGTTCTTTAATAAGTGACGTAATGGTATATGTTGATTTTCCAAGTGAATAGCCAATACATTATTCATTTATAAAGCAGTTTATGTAATGTGATTAAGACACACAGACGACGTTGTTTGGGCTTTATCTGCAGGGACAACAATATGTTTGTCATGGACGTAGGACAAGTATTCTGCAACATGTCGGTCTATATCGATTGATGTAGCATTAATATTAATAGACCAATTCAGGTCTTTATTCTGATTTTAATCAATAACCTGACAACCTTAATTCATTCGAAAAGAGTTTCTACGTGTTATTTATCTTTTTACCCAATGACTGGCATAATCCATCAGGGTTTTTTTTCTTCAGGAAGTTGTGTTTCCAATTGATGGAGTTAGGCTCACGATATTTCGAGTCCTTGGAGGATAAAAAGTAATATTACAAAAATACTGAACTCTAAGGAAAACTCAAAATGGAAAGTCTCTAACCAAATAGAAAAATCAAAAGCCCCAAAACATCAAACGAATGGACAACAACTGTCATATTCCTGACTTGGTACATGCATTATATCTTGTAAAAAATGATGGATTAAACCCGATTTTATAGCTAGCTAAACCTCTCACTTGTTTGACAGTCGCATAAAATATTGACAACGATGTGTGAACAAAACAAACAGACATAATAGGTAAAAATGTCAAAAATAGGGATAACACATTTCGCAGCGAAGTGCTTTTGATAATACCGTTTGACATTGGTTATAACATGGTTAACCGGATCATACGTCATGAATGGGGAACTATCAATCAGGAGGTATAGACTATAAGTCGTCAATGTCATTTAAGATCCTGCTCTACGTGTTTGTTTTTACATTTTTAGTAATGATCAAGGATATTGCCCTAGTTGATGGAATCTAGACCTTTGTCGGCAAAGGAAAGTTTAAAAAACGATCTTGGTTTCGACATCCTTTCGTTAAACCGACGTATACCGATCCGTAAAGGTTATACTCCGTAGACAACATTTACAATTCAGAGTATTGTAATTTCAGTCTTCCCCAATCAAAATTGGTGAATAAAATTGAAAATGGAAATGGGGAATGTGTCAAATCGACAACAACCCGACCATATAGCAGACAACAGCCGAAGGCCACCTAATAGGTCTTCAATGTAGCGAGAAACTCCCGCACCAGGAGGCGTCCTTCAGCTGGCCCCTAAACAAATATGCATACTAGTTCAGTAATAATGGACGTCATACTAAACTTGGATTTGGTTTGTCAATAATCGAACGAGGGTTTTATGATGGAGGTACTTCATTAAGTCTTCTGAAATGGTAAGGAAAAGTAATACTATTTAGATATGAAGCTGCTCTAGATAGGGAAGACAAATAATCATGAACAATTTAATTTAATACCATCCAACAAACATATTCTTTGAAACTGGTTCAAATTGTATTCCCATTTAATTTGGCTTATCTGAAGAAGAAAAAGTAATCTATCATACACAATTTCAAGAAAATTTTGAAATAATCAATTTCATTTATTTTTCATAATGCAAAATACTTCTCTTTATTACCATTTGCATGGCATTGTTATCGAAACTAAAGAAATAAGGTATACAGTTGTACAAATATACAAAGTAAATACTCGTTTTAAGAACATGCAACTTTGTCAGACCCTTACTTCATATACAATTTACATTTAATGTGACATATTTCATTATTTGTTAGTCTGATCGGGTAAAAACTGAAAGTGATGCTATATGGGATGAAGCAAGCAAAGAAGTATATGGTGAAAAAATACTTCTACCTATCTCATAGTGGCTATTTGGATGCAGGACGCGACAAATCATTGTCTTCTGAATCACCAGCACGTGAATGCCATGGAAGGAAGATGATTAGTGTGTCTCCTAAACAAAGATGTCTTATAGAAAGGGAACACAGTTTATAGGACAAATATGCTGTTAAGTATTTATTAATAAAAAAAAACCTCACATATTGCCAGCCGAACGATATTTATTTTGCTATTTTAAACAATCTAGATATATAGAACATGACCGTCACTGTCACCATGTTCTATCGATACATAGAACATGACGGTCACCGTGTATCATCTAAGCTATACAATCCATACTGATAAAGTTTATACAGCTATTCTATGTTTAATTCGGAGATCGTACACATTTGCTAGTTTGTAAGACGTTGAATTGTGCCTAAAATGTGAATATTACGCACTGGATTATTTTTGAATGTCCAATTAATGTACCAAGTAGTTACTATATTTTTAACACAATATCAGTGTGTAAAATTTTCCACGTTTGAGAAGGAAAGAAAGTATTTTATTCAACCATGCAAAACATTATTTTCATCCAAATGAACACGGAATTAAAACCAATCGCAGGGGCGGATGCAGGAATTTTCGAAAGGGCGGGTGCTAACCCAGGGCAAACAGGGCAAAGGAGGGGTGCAAAACATATGTCCCGATACAAATGCATTGATCGGCAAAAATAAAGGGGGGGGGGTGCGCACCCCCGGAACCCCCCCCCCCCCCCCTGGATCCGCCACTGCATCGGGTCCTTTTTCGGTTATCTTTCAATAGAAACTGCCATCGACAACTTTTTTGTGTGTATATTTTACTTTTTCTAATGAGTAATACCATATTTTTGTCTGGCTTTATTCATTAGTTCCACCAGTAAAGATTCCTCTTGTGTCATCATGAATCGACAGTCCTTTCCAGTTATAGTAAACTGTTCACTCCATTCTGATGACAATATTTTTAAATCAGTACAACTAGAGAAATTTGATGATTGACATCTTTTGCAGTATTCTGTTACAGATTTTCTTGCGTTTTGGAAATATTTGACTTCTGCCAAAAAATTGTTTCCAGATTGTTTTATCCTGTTGAAAAATTCCTCCTTAAAATGCACATAAAGCCTAAAATCTGCGTAATTATATTTGAATAGATTATGTTGATCTTTGTCTGTCAAATTTATTTTTCTTTTCATTTTTTCGCTGTTTATATTTAACGGTACATACATGATATCTTTGATATTCCAACATAATAGTCTCTTCATAAGAATCAAAGATTCATCAAAATATTCCATAATCATAACCAATGAAATTTCGTTATCAAGAAGTCTGAGGTAATTTTCGACTGCTGTTTGATTGACAGAATCCTTTATTGAAAGTCCCAAATCTTCAAACATCGAATTGTGAATATGTGGACAGTCGTGGAAAATACTAGGCTCTTCCAAAACAGCAGATAGAAGTTGTCTGTCTTCAAGGTGCTCACCAAGAAGATCGCGAAGGTATTCAATAAAACCGTAGAAGAATGTGGCAGACGACCACTGATTGACTGGATCCCTGAGTATTCCTATGTAAGTTGTATCAAATCCCATAAATTCTGTAAACACTTTCTTGTTATAAATAGCATGATTACAAATAATATCTATAGTCTTATTTTTTGGAAGTTTCATAATTCTTGAATGGTTCAAAATACTCTGAAAACCCAAATAATTAAAACACTCCATATCATATGCTTTTGGTAAGGCAATATTTAGTCCATGTGTGTCTCCATAACGCAGAAATATATTTTGGACAGTTGTACTACCAGCTTTGTGAACTTTTAGAAATACCACTTTCTTCTGCGGCTGGGTACAAGTATTAACGTCCTTCCCTTTATTCGGAAACGTTTCCATGATCTGTTCAAGTGACAGAGTATTATATTTGTTATAATCTAGATATCTAAGGTATATGTCTTTCTCTAATTTCGAAGAGGAAAGTTTTGCAATATGTTCTCTATCAAAAAAGGAAATCATACGATTTTGACCACCAAAACGTTCAATGTTGAATCCATGATAATAGTTTTCGATGCCATTCACTTGAATTAGTAGTAAGTTCAACACAATAATACAATATCGAGGCTTATCTGTGTTGCACAGCATACTTTTACTGCACTCTGAAATGTTATTTATATTGATGATTTTTTTTATCGTGTAGTTGGTGTTTCTACCTAGACGATAGGCTTCAATTTGCTATTATTGCCAAGTTCTGAGCACCGAATTTCTTTGGCATCACTGAAGGGACAAAAATTACAGAATTATAGTAAAATTGATCCCCTAAATGTTCGACCTTTCTTCTGACTTTATTGGCAAATTGGAGTATTTAACTCTTGAATCCAGCTAAAAAGTCTTGTGAAGTTGGTCAAAATCATGTTTACCTCAGTAATTTTTGAAAACCATATTTCGATATCATGTTTAATTTTGCAAACCGTTGAATAATATTCCTAATTGTCTTATAAAAGAAACACATTTAAAGACAACTAATGTCATAATTAAAAGAATATGTAAAGAAAACTTTAAATAAAAAAAAAATCATTTTGCAAGTATCCTATATTATATATAATACACCGAGGATATCATTGAGGTAAATAATTGTCTTTTAGTTAAGATTAGGATGGTTTTTGGTTTTTGTTTTTAGTGTTGGGTGATAATTCATTGACGATCACAGAATATCTCCTTTTATTTACAGTTGGGTTTTTTTTCTTGGTCAACTTGAACAACAATTCACTTCAATCTTCTTTTGATTTTCATGCTTTCGTTTCTTGTAGACGTTAGGCAAATCTAATTGATTAGTGTATAACTAAGTTTTAAAAAGAATTATGGTGTTTTCAGTCTCAACTATGTATACTTGTGCAAATAGGATTAAAAATAAGGACACACGAATTTCTTGCATTAAATTTACCCTTACTTAATGAAAATATAAAAAAAAAAAATACATGTATCTAATGAACATAAACTGACTTACTTCGATGTCTTTCAACCTGGTGTCATGATACATCTGTATTAAATCAATTTGTATAACTGAATAATCCACTCATTACTGGTATTAACTATTGATCTATAATATTAATCGAATATTCAAAAAATGTAAAACTTTACTTTGAAATGTGTATTAAAGAGAAAAAATAATAGTGCTGTGTATAATAAATTATAGTTCATCAACCCATGCATGACTAACAGAGGCGGATTTAGGGGGGCCCCCCTTTTTGGGAAAAAATTTCGTTGCTTATATAGGGAATCACTGAAGCGTGACTGGAGCAGGCCCTCTCTTAGGTCAGTCAGTGGGCCCCCACTTATGAAAATTCCTGATCCGCCACTGACTAATGGCAACAGTAGTATATACCGCTGCTGTTCAAGTCATTTGTCGATTGAGAGAAAACAAATTCGGGTTACAAACTAAAACACACCTTTTATAGCGGACTATGCGGTATGGGCTCTGCTCATTGTTGAAGGCCGTACGGTGACCTATAGTTGTTAATGTCTGTGTCATTTTGGTCTCTTGTGGACAGTTGTCTCGTTGGCAATCATACCACATCTTCTTTTTTATATGAAACAAATCAACTTTTAAAACTTGTAGTGTAAATTTTGTCGTTCTTCCTCATAACTAGGTTGGACTTGTTTTTGTGTTAGGAAAACACTCCTGTTAATGAAGTCCGTATATTCCTGTGAAGATTCAGTCACATTATTCTAAACCAGTAAATAAATTTCATTTGATACTTTCCGATAATATCAGCACACAATATATTGTGTGTAAAGATATGGGGAAGATACCACAGTGATACTAAAACCCACAAGTCGAGGCAAACTGAAAACGCCATGGCAAATAACGAGGAAAAGATTATCAAGTCTACAAAACAACATAGAAAACTAAAGACTGAGCAACACGAACACCACCAAAAACTTAGGCGATCTTAGGTGCTCCGGAAGGGTAAGAAGATCCTGCTCCACATGTAGCATCCGTCGTGTTTTACATGTAACCACAAACCCGTCGATAAGTTTAATTCAGTAGGTCACATACGAGAAAAAGGTAACAAGATGAGAGCTTCAAGGCTGCTCTCCAACACTGTCAATAGGTGTCTATCTCTCCCGTTGAATAAAAGCCAGAATTGGTATCTGCAACGTACACATACAGACGGACATGGAAAGTCAAACAATGTCGACTCCCTTTAGTTACAGGTAGGATTTTAGGCTCGTTGCGATCCATCCAAAACCCTTGATATAAAACTTGTAGATATGAAAAAAAAATCAAGATATGAAGCAGACCTTATACTTTCGGTAGTATCCTTAATATCAACTTCACTGAGATATATCATTAAAATGTAAGTTATTGAGTGACAGAATATCACCAATTATATCAGATAGTGAAATTAAACTTTGCAAGGTGCTTTTCTCTTTGAAAAGTTTCTGAAAGAATGTCCATTGAAATATCAACTGTCTGCTGAAATATCAATCCATCAAATTCGAAAGTTATACTGTTAATAAAAAAAAGTCCAGCATTTTTTATATCGCCTTCTCAATCAGAGTAGCTGTTATGCGAATCAGTTTGATGCTTCACATAAATTTAGATTTCTCATTACCTTCAACAACGAATATGTATCTACTTTTTATTTTTCGTACAAAAAGCCCATGTAGTCGATTTTTCAATTGAGCATGGGGATTATATAGTGTTAAGAGTAGAACAGAAAGAACCAGATGCTCCGCAGGGCGTAGCTTTATACGACCGCAGAGGTTGAACCCTGAACGGTTGGGGCAAGTATGGACACAACATTCAAGCTGGATTCAGCTCTAAATTTGGATTGTGATTAAATAGTTGACACAGCATAGGTTTCTGACACAGACTGAATGTGTTCTAATGAACTTAAAATTTTTGTTTTCTCTTAGAGCAATTCACTATGCTGTTGAATATTAATCCTCTCAAAAAAATGTTTGAAGAAATTTTCTTTTTTATTTATGAAATTTCAAATGAGAAAAATTGAACCCAATATTTTTAATCACATCCCCCTTTCCCTTATTCCAAAACTAATCTCAATTAAAATTTCTAATGGAGTTTGCAACAATAACTACTCATTTAAATACATCATAAAATATTAAGATGTAAAAAAACTGCTTGTTATCACTGAATGGTAAAGATTATTTTAATTTATCAGTTGGTAGTAAAAAGTGAATATACATTGTATATTGTATATAACAAAGATTTAAGTTGATTCTGGACAAAGAAAGATAACTCCATTAAAAATCTTGCTATTGCACAATATTTTGCAATTAGATATTTCTTGCTTACTATTCTGGACAAAGAAAGATAACTCTAATTAAAAAAAAATTTGCTATTTCACAATATTGTGCAATTAGATATTTCTTGCCATTGCGCAATACTGTGCAATTGAAAAGACTTGCTATTGCACAATACTTAATATAATAATTTTAGATCCTGATTTGGACCAACTTGAAATCTGGGCCAATAATCAAGAATCTAAGTACATTTTTAGATTCAGCATATCAAAGAACCTAACTGATTCATTTTTTGTCAAAATCAAACTAAGTTTAATTTTGGACCCTTTGGACCTTAATGTAGACCAATTTGAAAACAGGACAAAAAGTTAAGAATCTACATACACAGTCATGACAGTTAGATTCGGCATATCAAAGAACCCCAATTATTCAATTTTGATGAAATCAAACAAAGTTTAATTTTGGACCCTTTGGGCCCCTTATTCTGTTGGGACCAAAACTCCCAAAATCAATACCAACCTTCCTTTTATGGTCATAAACCTTGTGTTTAAATTTCATAGATTTCTATTTACTTATACTAACGTTATGGTGCGAAAACCAAGAAAAATGCTTATTTGGGTCCCTTTTTGGCCCGTAATTCCTAAACTGTTGGGACCTAAACTCCCAAAATCAATACCAACCTTCCTTTTGTAGTCATTAACATTGTGTTTAAATTTCATTGATTTCTATTTACTTAAACTAAAGTTATTGTGCGAAAACCAAGAATAATGCTTATTTGGGCCCTTTTTTGGCCCCTAATTCCTAAACTGTTGAAACCAAAACTCCCAAAATCAATCCCAACCGTTCTTTTGTGGTCATAAACCTTGTGTCAAAATTTCATAGATTTCTATTAACTTAAACTAAAGTTATAGTGCGAAAACCAAGAAAATGCTTATTTGGGCCCTTTTTGGCCCCTAATTCCTAAAATGTTGGGACCAAAACTCCCAAAATCAATACCAACCTTCCTTTTGTGATCATAAACCTTGTGTTAAAATTTCATAGATTTCCATTCACTTTTACTAAAGTTAGAGTGCGAAAAACTAAAAGTATTCGGACGACGACGACGACGCCAACGTGATAGCAATATACGACGAAAAATTTTTCAAATTTTGCGGTCGTATAAAAATCTAAGGGTTTAATATTCCTGCAAAAGCAGATTGTTGTGGTTCATAAGTGTTTCTAATTTCTCGTTTTATAGGTATATTAGACCATTGGTTTTCCTGTTTGAATTGCTTTACACTATTTATTCATAGCTTGCTGTTCGGTGTGAGCCAAGGATCTGTGTTGAAGGCAGTACTTTGATTATGATTGTTTACTGTTTATACATTGCGACTTGGATGGAGTGTGGTCTCATTGGCACTCATACCACATCTTATTATGCATAATTACAGATTTTCTGAAATTTTTAGGGTTAACTTCACATTCATCTGATCATGCTTAACATGTTTGCAATTTACATTTTTTATCCTGATTCCTATACATCTTGCCAAAGGCAAGGAAATGCCATAATAGTTTAAAATCAACATTTTATGGCCACATTTTTTCCAAAAATATTTTGGGTTGTTAGAACTTGAAATATTCATATGCTGACCATTTTTACCCTGTTAGCTTTTCTCTTATTGATAAAGATTAATAGATATTAGCTAAATATGTAGTTTGATCTCTATGTTTTATATTTAGACATGGCAGTCATGTTGGTTGGTCAATCTTAGCTAAAATCACAAATTTGATAGTTGGTATCCTTCAGATAATTCAGACAAACTTTGGTTTCAATGCATTTTGAAGTTTACGAGGATAATTTTTTTGAGAAAAAGGAGACAAACAATGGAGGCAAAGTGATGGCAAAAGCTCACATGCATATGAGCTAAAAATCATGTCTTTTTGAATTTTTGAATTTAAGTTCTCATGAAATTTAGAACACTCTGCATTATAAACACTTCTAAAAACCAACATTCCTAGTAAATCTAGATGTATGTATTTTTCATGCCTTTAAATATTCTTACTTTCCATAAGTATTTGAGTTACTTAAAGATTACTTATTAGCTGTACTACAATGTAAAGTCAAGTTTACAAATAATGATTTTTTATTTACAAATCAAAATTAACAACTAATAACATGCACTACATAGTCATCACTAATGTACATAAAAAATATTTTTCCTAAAATATTGCATGTATTTTTAAAAAAGTTGTTTAAATATAACATAACAAACAGATGGAAAAAACATTTTTGTTTAATAAGTTAACAAATTCAGGCACCTGCTATAACTTTGCCTTGATATTTTCAATAATTTCATCAACCATGACAAATAAAGTAAATCAGCTGTCAATTTAGATAAATTGATGAGACAATGGATAGGAGTATTAACAATTATAAATAAAGCAAATAAAAGGTCAAGTATGGGAAGAGTTGCTATTTTTTGTGAGAAATTAAGGTTCTTTAAGAATTCAGAGGACGGACAGTAGACATAATTTCTAATGCTACACAGGAAAACAGAAGTTGTGCATCTACTCTAAAATTAAAAGCTTTGTGTCCATAATGTGTAATTAGCCCACAAACACAAGAACACATAAGATATGTATCTACTCTAAAATCAAAAGCTTTGTGTCCATAATGTGTAACAAACCCACATTAAATATTTTTACAGTAAAATGTCGTGATAAATGTGTAATATTTACTAATATGTTGCAATGAATATCAATGGAACATAAACAATATTCCTGTTTCACTATGACACAATATTTTACATATTCATAACAAATATTCATGTATATATATATATATATATATATATATATATATATATATATACAACTCGTCTAAACATCAACCCAACAATGTTAGATCTGTAAATTTGCTTTCGCAAATTTTTGGTTCTTCCTCGCCGGGATTCGAACCCATGCTACTGTGATATCGTGACACCAAATCGCCTGCACTGCAGCCGTCCCGCTAGACCACACGACCACCTGAGCTCTCAAAAAAAGAGCTTTCGGTGGGCATGTGTTACCTTTCCACGTCAGTTTTAATCTAGCGGCGTACTACAGTACATGATATATAAGGCATGAAGATGTTATTGTTACAGATCAGCTAAATTATCTATAGTAAAGGATCCTACAAATTAATGTAAGATACAGTCACAGAAAATAATTATATTCATAAGTACGTCTGAGTCAGTGACAACCCTACAACAGATGTATCCATCGGATCGCCATCAATGATGGTGATACATGGCTGTGTACATAATGTATATACAACTCGTCTAAACATCAACCCAACAATGTTAGATCTGTAAATTTGCTTTATATATATATATATAAGACATGAAATTTATATTAAAACTAATAGACATGTTTAAAAAATAATGAAATGTATGCTTTTTATTACAATACACGAAATGAAGATTGAAAATTAACCTGCAAATTTTGAATATATGTATCACATCGTCTGACCTGAAAAGTTTTGAGGTAATTCTTATCTTTAAGTAGACTTTGGTATCTACTTTTTATTTTGCACACAAAGAGAACATTTTCCAAAAGATCTTTTATGAGTGCAAAACGAAGTTTTATTCATTAAAGATATAAATTATCCAGGATTTATTATATGCTACTAAAAAAACACACAATTCGTTTAAGATGAGCTTAAATTACAAATACTGGATACTTTATAAGTCTTACAGAATATTTTGGAGCAATAATAAAAAGTACTTTTAAATCACTGAAAATTTTAAAATAGTTGCAAGTTAATATCCTGATACTTAATACCGTTTATGAATTTTAAAGAAATAGCCTACAAAAAATTTCTTTTATTTATTTACTGTATTTAAATGGCACATAGAATATTTACTGTAATTAAATGGCACATAGAACATAAATTGTAATCTACTTATTTATGAATATTAATAAACCACAACAAGTTACACTAATATGCAACTTGTGGACAAACAATGAAAAATGTAC
This sequence comes from Mytilus edulis, assembly GCA_019925275.1. Classification (NCBI taxonomy): domain Eukaryota; kingdom Metazoa; phylum Mollusca; class Bivalvia; order Mytilida; family Mytilidae; genus Mytilus; species Mytilus edulis. Next base: position 47,898,027 of record CM034353.1, read on the forward strand.
AAAATGTGCTCATTAAACATCTATGAGATCAGTATTCATTTTTTTCATAATGATAATGTCAACACATGTAGGATAATAAAAATCATATTCATATATCTATATACATATAAAAATTGCTGCAGGTGTGCCAGTTTAAGAAAGATATCTAAATGAAATAGGACTGATACCTCTAGGAAAATTTAACTATCTCTGTAGTTTCATGCTCACCAGTAGTACAGAAGATCTGTGGTTTGATCCTTGGCTAAGTAAAACCAGGCTTAAACATTTACATTTGATAGTTTCTCTGCTAAGAATGTAGCATTTAGAAGAAAGAGCATAGACTGATCCACTTGAACATACATTCTTATGGAATGTTAACTTCATGCTCTTAGTATTTAGCAGTAAATAAATGAATAATAATGTCAAAGAAAGATTCGGTTTTTAAACTTGCATTAATTTTTTCTTTTAAAAGAAGCTTTCATCTGATTTTTAAATTTGATACTGTAAACTAAATTCCTATACTATCTTTTAACATGTTTGACTAATTTTTTATGTTGAAACATGTAAACAATGCAATGCTCAGGTTTTTCTAACCCCTTGTCTGTCGTCATATCTTTTTTACTTTTATCTTTCATATTAACCAAACAAGATTAATTTCTAATTATCCATAGAGCAAAAGTTTCAACAACATTCAAATATTCACTAAATAAATGTAAAAAAATATTCTTATGATAGAATAATGTTACCTGAATAAAATTCTGATATACCTTTAGTACATAACCTATCAAAAAAAACTACAATATCATATTCGTTCCTAATTCCATACACATCACTGTACAAAACAAAAATATCAATAACAAAGTATCAATGTACAAAAAAACTTTAACTTTTTACTGTTAACTTTTTCAATAATAGTTATTTTAAAGTCAATCCTAATGTAGTGTCGTTGTTCTCCTCCTATATTTAATGCGTTTCCCTCAGTTTTAGTTTGTTACCCCGATTTTGTTTTTTGTCCATGGATTTATGAGTTTTGAACAGCGGTATACTACTGTTGCCTTTCTTTATCTAATACTATCATATAATATCTTTGCAAAGATAAGGGATTCAATTTGGTATGAATCTAGCTAAAAAATTACTTATTCACAAAGTGATAAAACAAATTATTGTGATCTTATAACCAAAAAAAATCTATTCCCCCTTTTTTGCATTAATCAAATTCACAATCAGAGGCTACCAAATACAGAAATATATGTGGAATATAAATTCAATACATTTTACATGCTGATCTTAATAAAGTGTTTTATATTCCTATCAACAAAACAAATTTTACAAATCTATATATAAAATAACTAAAATGTAATATAGGCAAGGTTTTATAATTTACACAAAATAAAGATATGATAAACCAGTTTGAAAGCTGTTTAAAACCACTGTTTAATTTTGAAAATATTTTAACAATATGAATACATGTATCATAACAAACATTAAATACATATAAACTATAAAAAGCTCATTATGTTTATATACATTTGTACTTTGAATGATTAAAAAATAACAGAGGCTTTAGGCAGCCAAATCACTCATCTAGTTAATCTTTAATTCAAATGTTCAACCAAAGATAGCAAAATTTCTGACAAATTCAACTTTGGCTCAACTGGTTTTCATTGAAATATAAAGTGTTAAAATATTTTATAAATCATAGATTGCATTTGGCAATCATATTTCCAATCAATCAGAATGAATGAGACAAAAAAAACAGATTTTCCATGTGTTATTCCTTCCAAGTTTGGTTCAAACTAGCTTTGTCACCAGTATAATAAGGAGATAATATGAAATAGTAAACTGTCCAAAACCAACAGCCAGTCAGATGGACAGTGAATGAAAGAGATGACAATAGCTCACATAAACCCATGACGCAGGTGAGCCAAAAATACATTACTGTTCAATTTATGATTCATAATAAAAAGAAATAACATTTTAAACAAAAACAAAAAATATTAGTTATCAGGGTTTTCCAGGTCTTGTGTGTCCATAATCAGAGTATTTTGGGGGTAAATTTCTGTTAAAACAGACATTAATTGTCCAAAATTACGAAGTTGTTCAGGATCTGTTACCATTTGCTGTAACGTGTGTATCATATTGGCATTGTTCTCTTCTGTAATCATTAAATCTGTTGACTGGTTGATGGTTTCCAAGGAGTCAGCTGGTATCTCTACTTCAGGTATTCCAAAGATTTCACCTTGATTATGATCTACCATAGACATCAAATTTGAAAAGTCCACCACTTGTTCGGCAGTAAGCTCTTTCTGAACAGAGTTCAAATCAATTTGATTGGTTTCCCTGACAGGAATGTACTGTGGAGGTTGAGTACCCTGTGCATGTTTAGATAAAAGCTTCTGTTTTAGACCTTCTACCGATGCTTTGTTCTTCAGCAAATTAATCAAAGTCGGATGTTGGTCGGGGAGACTTTGAGATCTGTTATAAACAAGACCTTGGACAGGTACATTGTAACAAAGGTTTTCATTCACTTGTGTACCGTAAGTACAGTTACCATTTAATACTTGTTGAAAACCAGGCTGAATTCCATTCACTCCAATTTCATCCAAGACTGTCACTGGGATACTAGCTTCCTGTTCTGGAGATAAAACCTGGGACTCATCAATAGAACTCTGTGGACTTGCTGCAGCTATTCCACTTGACAATGAGCCTTGAGGACTCAATACTGGGTAACCATTAGAGTAACCCATTCCATTCATAACAGCGCTTTCAGGTGACATTATGTTGTATGTAGATGCTGGACTGGGTTCCTGTGACATAGGCGTAGACTCATTACTATTTCTCTCTCCTCCTCCATATAAGGTTGATGAAGGACTGGGCTGTTCATATTTGTCAAATTCATAAGAAGCTACCATATCATTTATCTGTTGATCACTATAAGCATATGTAGGTGTTTTTGTTTCCTGTTTGGACTTCTTAGTCACGGGTATGTCACTGGGTATGTCACTAGGAGGTTCCTCTTTTACAGTATTATCATCTAGTGACAAACCACTGAAAAAGATTTTTAATTTAATACACTTTTTGTCTATTTAAAGAATTTTTTTTAGAAATGTAAATACCAATAACCAAATCCAATTAACTATGATTTTAAATTGATAAGGTTTTTTTAACAACCTTTACTACACATGAGGATCTTGCCCTGTTTGTTTGAAATTGATATTGTCATGGTACATTTTTGTTAATTTAACATTATAGCAGCCTTTTTATTACAGCAGAACTTAGTCTACATAAAACTTTGTCTAGAGCTGTTCCACAAACATAAAAATAAACTGTTGACACAGAGATATGTCCCACCTGTCTGCATAAAATTCACCTTTCTATTTAAAACCTACAAATAGGCATAAAATTAAAAGCATGTTTGCCTTTTGCGCTTTCCCAGTTTCATAAAAAAACATGTTGAACTTTTGTAAAATTTCTATTGGATTTTATAAAATTTCTATTGGATTTTTATAATTAATTTCTATTGGATTTTTATAATTAAGATATATAGAATTCAAACATTATATTTCTTTCATTCAATAGCATACCTATGAAAATAATTGGCAAATAAGAGAGGGTGGGGAGACAAACATTTTCAATGCATGAGACGACAAATAGCTAGTGTACAACTAATAAGCCTACACACACAATTTTCCTTCAAATGGTCCTTCGTATTTCCAAATATATTTTTATAAAACAAGATCTTTCTGATATGTTTTACTGTAGTTACTTACTTCAATCTCACATATAATCTTTCCTCAAAATCAAGGTAATCTGGAGTAGTCATTTTACTACCTAAAAATCAAGTCAAAACTGTATTATTCTATTTTATTAAAGCTTCCAATACAATACAGGAACTTTTACATATATTGTCATGCATATTTGTAGCGATTGCCATCCCTCTTAAGTAGGTAGTAATTAAGCTTTTACTATTACGTTACATAAAACACAATCTCAGACAATAATTAAAAGGGTACTATTCATAAAGAAATGTTGGTTTTTATGGCCCCGCAACGAAGTTGTGGGTGCCATATAGTTTTACCCTTGTCTGTAATTCCCTAATTCCGTCATTCTGTCATTCAGCAACAAACCATTATACACAGTTTTTTTCTAAACACCTTCAGATATTGGGCTGAATTTTGGTATGTGAGTTAACCATGATGAGTTACAGATCAAGTTTAAGTTTCATTCCACTCCGCTAATTTTTGCCGAAATTATGGGCTTTGGACTTTGATAAATTGTTGAAAATCACATTTTGAGTTGATTTTTTATATGTGAGACTACCATCATGTTTGTGTCCACATGTGTTATTGAAATTGCAGATTTTTCTAACTTTTTGAAACGGGACCATTCGTGTCCCTTTGACAACATCTAGTTTCTTCTTTCATTTTTATTTTTCCTTTAAAGCAGTCACAAAGGCAGTTGATACATTTCTGATGACATTTTTATTGTGCAGTCATTTGTTTTGTCTTCAATTTTTTCTACGTTTAAATCAGTTGATCAGATACATTTTTCAATAAATAATGTTTTTCAAATTGGTGCCAAAATAATATAAATTCAAGGTATTGCAAGCTGATTATTTTTTTTATCTATCTTTTACTGTGCACTGTAACTTGACTATGCCAATCACCAATTATTGTGAATAAGTGGGACAGTGTGTAACATAAGAACAAACATATAGAAATCTGTAGAAAAGGGCTGAACTAAGCAGATTGATACAAAACAGAAATACATCTAAAAAAAAAACAGAGTTGACCTGATGACACCAGAAAGTTTGTTATTCATGCATGCTTCATGACATCATTTACCAAATAGAGGGAATTGCCTGTATCCCCTGCACTTTAAACATTCATCAAGTGTTTTCATGATTGTCTTTATGCAGGATAAACTAGAAATATTATTTGTTTGGTAGGTACTGAATCACAGTTCCCTAATGACGGTAGTTATCAATTAAAATAATTTAATTTGATGAATAATTCGTGCAATACAGCATTATATATTTTCAACAGATAGCTCAACATGTGAAGGATGTGAAGATGCTCCTTAATACAAAAATGATGTTCACTAATATCAAAGTTTTTGGTGGAGATGCAACGAACTGGAAAGTAGTCTATTGTTAAGAGAGGGACATAAATGGGGATATCTGCACGGAAGAACGTGAAATAAAATTGCAATTTCACGATGAACAAATAATTAAAAATGTCTTGCACGTTGATCTTTTAACTGATTTCATGAAACACTGTGAATAACAAACCTCTTTTACCCCTGCATGCGAAATAAAAATGGCAAAACATGTTGCACGAAAATAACCCTTTACCACCCTCTTAAGACACTTACTGGCTTGATAAAATGCGGCAAAAGCTTCGTCTCTACTAATTTCTCCAGGGTAGATAAATTGTAAAGACACTTCTTCATTGTTCTCCTTTAGATGTACAGATTTCACCAACTGTGCTAAAGTTTTCTTCTTAAAGGAGTCAGCTTTGAATGGTTTTGCATGTCCAACTTTTATTTCTCCTGAAAGAAACCCAAAAAAACACTGACTGTCACAACTTTGTTTTATTTGAAAATATTTAGACTTTCAATGAATATTACATACTGTACATAAGTTTCCAGCATTCTTTTTTCTTTTTTCTAGAACATTTTTAATAAAATTGAATACAAAATATCATTAACAGGAATATGTGTCCACTAGCATTTCAATATTTTGTGAACTACAATATCTGGGTGACTTAATTTGATACATGTATATTTCTAAATAGTTCTGTAAAACTGTAAAAGTGATCCTACTCAAATTCAAACACAATCTGAAATTTGTAGTTACAAGCATCATGTATAAGGTTTTTTTTACATTTGGTTGAAACAAACTTAAGATAGGGATAGGAACCAGGTTTTGGAAGTAAGTAAGGATAAACATACAGATGGACAAGGGTAACAAATCATGACCCTCCGCTGCTATGGGGCATAAATTTTAACAGCACTGCAACCTAAAATCATAACTTTGACTTACCTTTTTCAGTTTTATAAACAAAAGCGGCAGAAACTGCACCACACATATTTTGACCTTGACCATCTGTAATGACTTTGTCTGAGAATCTCAGAAGAAAAGTGTAGTTCTTGAAAGGCTTTAAAAATTTTAACTTCATTTCACAATCTTCTTTGGCAGAAAATCCATCAATTAATCTATCAAAAAATATTCAAACTACAATACAATGTATTTTTTTTAACTTTATGCCCATGTATACCAATCAAATGTTCACCTAAACATGCTCAAAACCCTTTTCTAGATTATAATAAGAAAACTAAAAAGATCTAAGAATCAATTAAATTTTTCTAATGTAATACCAACAAGAAGAATGAAATTTTTACAAAAAGTTATGACAAAGAGTTATTGTGAAGTACATTATTTTTTAACAGATACAATGCAAGAAAGACATTTCTAGGCCTTTTATAGCTGACTATGCAGTATGGGTTTTGCTCAGTGTTAATGGCCGTAAGGTAACATCTAGTTGTTAATTTCTGTGTCATTTGGTCTATTGTGAAGAGTTGTTTCATTGGCAATCATACCACATCTTCTTTTTTATATACAAGTACAACAACATACCCTTCTGTCCAATAATCCTGTAGATGGAATTTGGTCAGATTATACACAGAGAGAACCCACATCCAGAAAGTTGCTGATTTATTCTTAGCGTCCTTGGATTCCTTAACATCCATCATTTTATCCAAACAGAACTTTCTAAACTGTATCTCGGTTTTACCTGTTATATTGGATTTTGGTAATCCTGAAATAAAAGACATAATTTTATGCATATTTTCACTACTTTTAAAAGTCATAAAAGAAGCATATGAACTTTAGTTTCTCTTTGGTGACAGTAAAATACACTGTATTATGAATGATGATATGTTTTTTCTTTTTTCAAAACTTACCATAAATATTGTTGATAAAAAATAAAATTTGTAAGGGTTCCACGGAACCCAGTGTCTCGCCTACTTTTGCTGTTTTATCGCAGACTCAACAAAAATGAGGAAAAACATCAATAAAAATTTCCCTCTCGATACTGTCTTTTGATTGAAAGAAGCTTCTAAGTTTGGTAAAAAATCCAGGATAGTTTATGAATCTAATAAATGTTTTATAAACTTTAACTGCAGACTGTATGTAATGTTAACTGGAAGAAAACTAAGTCCATTTAAAAGTAAAATACGGAAAAAGTGATTTTTTTTTTAACAAAATTTACTTCTAAATCAATGAATATCTTATGATCAGAAACAAGCTTTTGTCTAAGTTTAGTAGAAATCCAGGATAGTTTAAGAACATTATAAAAAATTTTAAAACTTAAACCACAGAGTGAATGTTTTGTTTCTGGCAAAAAACTAAGTCCATTTATAACTAAAATACGGAAAAGTGGAAATTTATTTATACAAAATTTTCTTCTTGATACTATCTTATAATCATAAACAAGCTTCTGTCCAAGTTTGGTACAAATCAAGGATAGGTTATGAAAGTTATTATAATTTTAAAAACTTCAACCACAGAGTGAATGTAATGTTTCCTTGCAGAAAAACTAAGTCCATTTATAAGTAAAATACGGAAAAGTGGAAATTTATTTTTACAAAATTTTCTTCTTGATACTATCTTATGATCATAAACAAGCTTATATCCAGGTTTGGTACAAATCAAGGATAGTTTATGAAAGTTATTAAAATTTTAAAAACTTTAACCACAGAGTGAATGTAATGTTTCCTCGCAGAAAAACTAAGTCCATTTATAAGTAAAATAAGGAAATAAACAGCTGCGCCATGAGCGCATGATACGCCCGACGTCTTGTGTGGAAGTTTTATGCAATAATCATAAATAGTTTCTGAGGAAGTTTTAAGCAATAACCATTTGTTTTTGAGACACAGCGGGACATGTGAAACCCCCCCCCCCCCCCCACCCTGTTTTTTTTAACAAATATCACTAAAATAAAATTTTGAATCAAACCAAAAAGTATACAGATCTTTAAATTAGTATAACAAAGAAGTGTGTACAGTTTCAAGCAATAATCATAAATTGTTTTTGAGATACGGTGCGACATGTAAAAAAAACCCTCCCCTTTTTTACAAAATACTCAATAACTCAAAAATAAAATTTTGAGTCATCACCAAAAAGTATACAGATCTTTAGATTAATATAACAAAGAAGTGTGTAAAATTTTAAGCAATAATCATAAATCGTTTTTGAGATACGGCACGACATGTAAAAAACCCCTCCCCCTTTTTTACAAAATACTCAATAACTCAAAAATGAAATTTTGAATCATCACCAAAAAGTATACAGATCTTAAGATTAATATAACAAAGATGTGTGTAAAGTTTTAAGCAATAATCATAAATCATTTTTGAGATACGGCGCGACATGTAAAAAAAACCTCCCCCTTTTTTACAAAATACTCAAAAACTCAAAAATGAAATTTTGAATCATCACCAAAAAGTATACAAATATTAAGATTAATATAACTAAAAAGTGTGTAAAGTTTTAAGCAATAATCAAGAAAAGTTTTTGAGATACGGTGCGACATGTGAAAAAAAAACACACCCCTGTTTTAGTTACAAAGTGCCGTAACTCAAAAAGTTTAAATCTTATTTTCACCAAAAAGTATACAGATCATTTGACCATCATAAGAAACAAATATATGAAGTTTCATGAAATTTGGATAAGTCGTTCTCAAGTTACAGTGCAACATGTTTACGCTGGACAGACGGACAGACGGACAGACGAACAGACGGACGGACAGACAGACGGACGGACACCGGACATTTGTATACCATAATACGTCCCGTCAAAATTTTGACGGCGTATAAAAATGGAACTTTATTTTTACAAAATTTACTTCTGGATACTTTCTTATGATCATAAACAAGCTTCTGTCCAAGTTTGGTAGAAATTCAGTACGGTTTAAGAAAGTTATTAAAATTTCAAAAACTTTAACCACAGAGTGGACGCCGCCGACGAAGCTGACGACGACGACGGAATGTAGGATCGCTTAGTCTTGCTTTTTCGACTAAAGTCGAAGGCTCGACAAAAAGCATCAAGGTATTATCTATTAAAAACCAAAAATACTTTTCCAAATATTTACAAAATGGTATTGCTCAAGTAATTCAATTTCTGAATAACTGAAGAATATTAAGCAAACTAGCAAAAGCATCTTTTTTTGTTTCAATAATAACAATATCATTCAAATCTGAACTGAATAGTCTTGGTTTCTCTAATGAAGCATTAAACTACTACAAGTAGTGAAGGAAAATTTTCAATAAAATCTTGAAAGATATTCAATTTGTGACAATAACCCTAAATGCATGAAAATAAGTATGAAAATATGAACATAAAAATACCAACCTGAAAGCCTTGATGCTAGATGCATAAGTTCATCTGGTCTTAGATCCCTTCCATCTAAAGTTTTGAATTTGCTGTTCAGCATAGCTGACACAGTAGACCAAGGCAAGACAGACGGACTGGTCAGAGGAAAATCCATCTGCAATTTATGATATAAGATACTTTTTTATCCTGACAGCTTTTAATGAAATGATATATTCAAATGCAACATTGATTTTTAACATTTCTTATATGGCAACCTTTTAAATTATTGCATTTGAATGATACTAGAACAGAAACGAATATTACAGCAATTTTTCATTTGTAAAGGGGCATAACTCTAGAACGTTAATATTAACACCACCAAAATTCAAACTTGATCTGTGTTTCGTGGTAATGAGCATTGTGTATAAGTTTTCATAACATTTGGCTGAGGCAAACTAAAGTTAGACAAGGGAAAGGAAAAGTTCAGCATTTTTTTCTATTTGTAAAAAGGGGGGGGGGGGGAAATATTGATGAATGTTTGAAGTATATCATCATTCAAACGTTTTGAAATTTTCTATAAATTTAAAATGTATCTACTTTTAATTTACATACCAGATCTTCAACACTAAAACACTGCCACAACAAAGAACCATGGGCATTTGATCCTTGACTGGCTCCAGTTGTTATGATTATTGGTAATGATATGGTCTGCAAAAAAGAAAACATATCAGATAAAAATAAATGGAGAATGTGTATGATTCCCCTTGGATAAAATTCTGTAAAGGGACATAACTCAAGAAAGTAACACTGGATCTGAGTTTTATGGCATGTGTATAAGCTTCATAAAATTTGGTTGAAGCATAAGCAAAAGAATGGAAATGACAAGTCAGCTTTTATTCATTTCTAAAGGGGCATAACTCTAGGGCAGTTAAAATTGGTTTACATTGGAAACTAAAGTTTGGATGTGCTTACGGACAGACAAAGGGTAACACTTAATGCCCTCTTCGATGATGACATGGGCATAAAATCAATTTGTAGATTATGGTACTAAAATATCGGGACAATTCTTTTAAAGATAGTTTGATTCATAGATAGTATTGTCAGGCCTAAAATATCAATGCAAATGTATTGTTTATTATGGTTGTGCTTGTACTCCATGTACTTCAGTTTTTTCTTTTAAACTGGTATCATTGAAATTAGTGCATTATGTATATTATTTCTTTTTTAATTGCATATTTATTTTCAACCCTTTGTCATTACATTCATTATGTTTAAGTGTTTGAAAATTGTATATTTCATAACAATTTCTCTTTACATTTTCTTACATGTGTTGATTGATTAATTTGTTATTCTTTCTTTGTTATATTTAAATGTATTTCATGAAGGTCTCAGTGAAAATTAGTTTTAAAGCTAACTAAATAATCCTTATCGTTATCATCATTATTGTTTATTAAGATTTAAACGTGAGAGGATTGTGATCTAAAATAAAAAAAACTCTTTAATCCAGCCATATGTTAATGTCTGTTACAAATCAAGAACCTCATGAGTAATTATATTTAGTTAATTTTCAAACGTTTTATATCATTCAGGGCACTTTTTGCTGAGTGTTGATCTTTGATAATCTCTGTTTAATTTAATTCACAATATTTCTAGAATCAGGATGATTTGATGCTTAATAATAAGATGTTCTCATTTTGCAAAAGTTTTATACCAGGCTACTTTTATTCAATCATATAAAAAGAGACCTAGGAAAAAAGCAATTAACAGAATATCAATGGCCTTTCAAACTTAAGAATGTTTTCTGCTACATCTCATTTCAGCTGAGAAACACCCTCTCCTTTGAAACATTATTTATAATTCTTAAATCTTTTTACTTGTGTCAAATTCAAATATAAAAAGACAGTATTTCTATTAAATCTTCTCTTTAACTGAAAGCTGACTTTTCATAGAATTGTAAAACAACTAAATTAAACGACTTAATTTATGATAAATTTGACACACACAATATGCAAACAAAACGTTTTTTTTTTAAATGATTTCAAGTGATGGAAGGGCCATTCAAAAGTAAACAGATGTCTTTGATCAAATTATGGCAAAACAAAAATTTCATATTATTGAGATTTCAACTTACCCTAAATACAATTTTTTTACCAGCAACAATCTGTTCTGTTACAAAAACTATTCTGTATTTCTCCTCACAGACATGTTTATCCTGATCCCTCTTGAAGTCGATCAACTCCAAGTTCCTGAATGTAGCATATCCCTGCTGTCCAAATGGCATTGTTCTAGAATTTCCTTTGTTAAGCAATGGGAAACTCTTCTCTGGTAATTCTTCCCAAGCATTTCGTTGATGAATATCATTCAAAGAATCTTCATGACAGAAGTGAGCTGTAACTTTCTGACGTCCAACCAAACTTTCTGTAGCTATTAATCTATAAGAGGAAATTCAGCAATTAATATCTACTGTTCAGTAGTTACTTTAAACAATCATTGCCAACTTTGATCAACAATGATTGACCTAGCCTAAATAACTCTGGGCTTTTTATCGTTGTCATAAAGTTCAATCTGACTTTGATAAGTTTGACCCTACCTGATCAAGTCTAAGTCCTCTTTCTGTTCGTTGGTATAACAAAGAAACTAATGTTTCTATTAAAAAAAACACACACAAGTACAATCCAATCAACCATTATAAGCTTATTACCATATTAAAATTTTAAAATATCTGCTGCTTGACACAGCACGAAGATTTTTTGAAATTTTCCCCTGTGCTTACTGGTCAAAAAGGTTCATATTATGACTATGAGCTAATATCTAACATTATGATTATTTTATGAAATTTTCCTTTGATCTTACTGACTGATATTTTCCTTTTTAAGCACAGAAGAGTGATATGAAAAATTATCGCTAGAAACTAAGGGTGCACATGCCCTTTGTCAATGAAATTAACAACGTCGTCATAGGTAAAATAGCATCTCAAGCGTGAAAATCAATCTAATTGTCTTAATATATCAATTATTAATCTGAAGAAAACCTAACAATTTGTAAATATAAATCAGTTTATAATACCTGACAGTAGCAGTAAATTTTGGGCACTTGAAAGTTTTTCCTGGCTTAGTTTCTTCATCATCTGCAGCATCCTTTGTCCTCTTTTTTGACCCAAGTTCTACTTTTATGAGATGACGGGTTTGTTCAGTAACCAGAAATGTGCTAAAAAAAAGCAGTTGAAATGATTGTCTCCTTTTTTCTATAAGACAAACAACAGAAGAGAAGGATATTTAAGCATACAATTTCTTAATCCTATATTTCGGTGTTTTGATAGATGATCATAAGTGTGTGATATATTTTAATGGATGAACATTATTTTCATTCATGCCATTAGATTTCTTGTATTGTTTTACATTTATCATATTGCAGGCTTTTATATCTTGCTATCAGGTATAAGATTTTCTTATTGTTTAAGCTGTAAAGTTACCTCAGTTTACTAACCTTTTACATCATTTGGTCACTAGGGGTAACTAGGTAAAAAGGATAATAAAACAATACCTGCTTCTTCAACATTGGACAGGTATACTTTATAAGTTTGGATAGTGTTTTTTGTACTTAAAGAGGGGGGTATCTGCACAGAAGAACGCAAAATAAATTGCCATTTCACGATGAACAAACAATTAAAAATGTCTTGCATGTTGATCTTTTTACAGATTTCACGAAACAAGGTGAATAACAAACCTTTTTCACGGATGCATGTGAAATAAAAATGGCAAAACATGTTGCATGAAAATAACTCTTTACCATCCTTCTTGAAGAATAATACTAGTGTTCTAATATATAGTGATACCTTTGACAGATTTCTTCAAACAGTTTGCACAGGTTATTGATGATGTCTTGTAGGTCAACATCTATCTCCATATCCCATTTACAATTAGAAATTACAAGTAAATCTGCCTGGATAAATTCAAGAGTATTGAACAGCAGCTTTCCATACTTCTTACACCTACAATTATCAGCAATGCATATGTCTTAAAGTTATTTGAATACAGTAAATAGAGAATATCATATGGCTTTTTCAATATCGCATCCGTATCAACCCGAGACACCAATATAATCCCAAGAGTTCTGCTCGAGGGATTATATTGGTTGAGGGTTGATATGGTGTGTGATATTGAAAAAGCCATATCATATACACTTTATTATTATATACATTTACCTCAAGTAGATGTTTTTTATGTGACATGACGTCATTCAGATAAGGAGTTTTGAAATGACGTCATACAGATTATAGGTTTGACATGACGTCATACAGATTAGGGATTTGATAAAGCTTTGCAACAGTGACTACAATCGATGACGTGACGTCATACAGATTAAAGGTGTGATAAAGCTTTTGCAACCATGCTGATATCGATATCATCTCGGGTGGCTGATACAGCAAGCTTGCCAATGATTGTATTACACATACAATTTATCTGTATTTACTACTTAGTATATAATAATTAAGATTACGACACAGCTGTAAGTTGTGAAAAAACAAATCAGTCAAGTAATAAGCAGGGCTTGTTCAATCATTCAAAAGTTTCATTGTCTCTTTACCCATGCAAGATAATGAAAGGTAATTAACTTCAAATACTGTAAATTCAGAAATTATTGCAAGATTTTAATTAATGCCAATAATGCCACTCGGTGAGTATTGCAATATTAAGAACTCCCATTTTGATATTAAACTAAACCATAGATCTGTATGTAATTTTTCTTAAATCCCAATATTAAATTCACACAATAATTTCTGAATTGACAGTGTATAAAAATTATTAAAATGATAAAGGGAAATAAACCCAAAACAAATAAATCAAAGAAAAACCTAGGCAATTTTCCCCCATAAATACACTATTGAAAAGAGGAACCAATTTAAAACAAAACAAGAGGGTGTAAAAGTAAGTAAGTAAGTAAATCTTATTTAGAGTCGGCATTTATATACATAATAACAGACAAAACATGAGCTCTGGTGAGCTCTTTAACCGACTATCACAATGATAGCAAACCGGATTTATTAACGAAAGTGAAAATCGTCAATATCAAATTTGACCTCCATTTTGTCATCAGTATCAACATATTAAGATTTGAAAAGCTTAGGTTGAATGGTTCATGAGTAAATGCAACAACATAAATGGAAATGCCATTTTTCGATCTTTCAAGAACCATAACTCCTGAACGGTAAAAGTCAAAATCGACATTATTAAACATGACCTCAATTTTGTCATCAGTAACAACATATTTAAATTTGAAAAGCTTTGGTTGAACAGTTCATGAGTAAATGCACGGACACGACTGGAAACGCCATTTTTCAATCTTTCAAGAACCATAACTCCGGAATGGTAAAAGTCAAAATCGTCATTATAAAACTTGACCTCCATTTTGTCATCAGTAACAACATATCAAAATTTGAGAAGCTTTGGTTGAACAGTTCATGCGTAAATGCACGGACACGACTGGAAAGGCAATTTTTCAATCTTTCAAGAACCACAACTCCTGAACGGTAAAAGTCTAAATCGTCATTATTAAACTTGACCTTCATTTTGTTGTCAGGAACAAAATATTAAAATTTTAAAAGCTTTGGTTGAACGGTTCATGAGTAAATGACAACATTTGGTTGCCGCCTGCTCGACCGACCTCCTGGCCGTCCGCTGTACATCCCCAAATCAATAACCGACATTTTTGTCACAAAAATCTGGTTAAAAATCATCATAATTAATTAAAAGTTGTGTCTAGTGGCTGACTCTGCAATGTATTTTGTTTTATAAATAATTACATAGCATGTATGTTTCATTATATAACGTTATTTTGATTGGCTAACAGCAATCTCACATCCTTCTGAAATTGACATTCATTACACAATGAAATTTAACATTCATGATGACACAAGGTCCCACAATAAAGTTCACAGGTAAATTAAATCAAAACTTGATAGTAATTATAAATATTGAATACTTCTTTTTGTATTTTCATAGGGTTGTAAAAGTGTTAACTGCGCTTCATACAAAATGTATTTCGGTCAACGCTATTACACCACAATGAATTTTCTAAAGGAAAGATTCAATTCTTAAATGAAAAGATCAGATTGCTTGTTTTTTTTCACTGATTGTACTTACCTATCTTCCATTTCTTTGAGTGGGTAGTCAGTCTCAACTAGTGCTACATATTTGGACTTTGATTGTTTCTTCCATTTAGTAATCACTTCTAAAAATGTTTTCTTTAATTCTGTTCCTCTGGTAAGAAAATCTCTTAAAGCATCTTTGATGGCCTTGAAAAAAAAATCATAACTCTTATCAATGGTTTTACACATTTATACAGATTAAACTTTTGATGTAAATGAATACCAGAACCAATACAGTAAATAATGAAATATTTTATGCTACACAAATATGGGCTGTTTTTGGCAATAAAAATGGACATATATCAAGTACTAGCATCATTAATTCATGTAAAATTTCTGAAGTCTTCGTAACTTTAGCATTTGTACTATTTATTATTATTTATTATTATTATTACTGTTGGCTGCAGTGCTAATCTGTACAAACACAAACTGTTTCGCAAGTACAAAATGTACTTGAAGTTTGTTTCTTATTCTAGAAATAGGAGTATTATGAACTCTTTAATTATTTCTAAATCATCTTTAAAATGTGCTATCCGCATATCCATATATAATACATGTATTCATACATTTATTAAAAAAAACAATCAAGTAATTTTGTGATGAATGATGATACCAAATTTCAGGGTATAATTATGACTTGTAGTTCATCAGAAAATTGGGATCAAAATTTCATACATGGTCATTATGTATAAGAATTTACACTAGTATTCAGATAACAGCATAAGTACTAGCAATGAAACTAAAAATGAATCACACTAAAGCATGGTCACATTAAGTTTGATACCAAATTTCAAGAATCTCTGATCTGTAGATTCAGAGAAAATTTTAATCCAAACTTTAGAAGATGGACAGAAGAATAACAGAATGGAAGACATAAACCAGTACCCATGTTCTTAGAGGTGGTATAATAAGTATAAACTACAATATTAGAACTTACATGTTTAGCCCTGTCTATTTCCCGTTCAATCTCAACTAATCTTCTCTGTATCCCAAGCATATCATTATTTAACTTGTCCAAAATATTACCAGAATTGACGCCATTCTTTCGTCTTGATGATTCTGACATGTTCTGTGCCTCTGTTAAATAAAAAAAACTTACATATTTTAGAATACATCCTCTTTGAAATGCTAAGCAATCATAAGTCAATATTTGAAATGAAAAAAAATATCATGCAAGTCATATCATAGCAAGAAAGAAATGTATCTAAGAAGGAAAAAACATTGTGAACTAACTTTAAACATATTAAAGGGAAACTTCGCAAAAAAATCAAAAATTGATATTATGTCCATTCTGTATAAAAATTCTCAAATTTATAGATATTAAAGTTTTATTCCGCTAGATAAGAGATCACCATCGATTTTAAATTTTGAGTATCAATTCTCTGCGTTCCGCCATTTTGTCATCTTCTACGATCAAAAATCACGATATGTCTATAAACCACAAAGGACCAAAACTACAGTAACCGATGTAGTCGTAATTGCGTGTCGATATCTTGTCAATCGTACGGTTGTTTTATCTGACTAACTAACTTGATACGGAAAATGTTCTTATTTTTTTTTTTTTAAATAACCATAGTCTGTTATTTTTAAACTGTTAATATTGGAATTAATTAAAAAGTCAAAGTTCAAATCATAAATAAGTGTTCCGTGAACATTGTTTTTGAAAATGTAATTCGTTCATAATTTTTTAAAGTAATAAACTTTATTCAAATAAATTCGGATCTTCCCTCATCTGATCACCAGCATGGCTTAAGGTATTACTCCCAAAGGTATTGTGAGGGGTGTGAGGTGACACGTCCAGGTATTCAAGCGATTTCCTGTCGGGCTTGCAAGTTCATGCATCGTTTCACTTCTGTGGGTATTGATCGGTGTACACGGCCGATAACTTATAACTTTCCATTTTGAACTATCAGGTTTATAATATGTATACATCTATGTCTTGCGTGTCCGAAAGTGATATAATATACTAGTCATTACTTAACTCTTGTTTATAAATAACATTTCTGGTGTAAAGAATATTACTTATATAAATAATACATAAAAAAAAAGATTTGAAGAAATAAAAATCTATTTACATATTTTTTCCAAGGGTTAATTTAGGAAAATGTAATATAAACTCGTTGTCAATAGTAAAGGACAGATTGGAATATACCAGAAATATTGATTTTAAAAAATGTACGCATTTGCCGACGATTCGTTTATACGCCTGGATAGAAAGTTACGGAACTATAGCGCAATTTAAATTATATGCATGTATGCATTGAACATAAGAAAGAAACATACATTTTGTGTAAATTGGGGTAAAAGTTTTGTAAATAGACTAGTCCACGTATGCCAACAGTATGTAATCAATGAATTCGATAGACTATTGTATACCAAAAGAAGAAGAAGAAGAACGAACTATACAAATCAGTTGAAAAAGGCTTTAGTTAACTCATCAGATGGATAAAAATACAAATACTATAAATACAATTGGAAGTTTTCGTTTTTGCAATTTGAGAGTAAATGATGTATCAAACGTTCAAGAATACGCATGTTATATGTGTCACTGGATAAAAAAAATCATCCTCAACACCTATTTCCGTATGGGACTTCCCCTTTCAGTGACCTGCAAATTTAACAGATGATACACTTTCTAAGATTTATATGTCCAACAACGACCCACTGCTCTACATGTGTTACTAACAGCCTGAGATAGCAATTCTTTTGTTAGGTCAATTCTCTTTCGTACAATACCAGAAAACATGGAAAATAAGTTCTTTAAATTTTGACTCTGAAATTAATACCATTTTTTCGTGCGACAAACTTTATTTCTGGCGATGAGCAGACATGGGCGGAAAACAATAAAAAGATAGGTTTAATATTTGTTCATTCATTTAACATGTATAATATGAATATCATTTAGTACACTTCGGTCTATACAAATGCAGAATATACCATGATGGTTTGATTTCGTCAAAAGATATAAGAGATCTGACAAATAGATTATCACTTCGATATTGCAAGACACCCATTTATAACTTTGCACTTTTGCATACCAAACTTTCGCAAAAAGATAAGTCATTTGATTAAATAAGAAGTTGTGGTTTGTTCACTTGGGAGACACTTACCCAAATGAAGTGGACTTAAGCAGCTATATAAGTCACGGTATGGCCTTCAACAGTGAACAAAATTAAAAGTATATTGTATAATTCAACTAAATGTGAACATGGCTGTGAGTTAGTACGTCTAAAGCTCTCCCTCTATGGCGCTTGTACCTCGGAAAACTTATACAGCTTGTTTCAAGAACAACCGGGTTCAGACAAACTGTTCTGAAATCGATATTGTCACTAATGCATTCACCCAATTCAATATTACCATCAAAGAGAGTAAATTCGGGGCAACAAAGACATTCCGTCAATAACGGCATAACTAGGCATTTAGTACACGAACACCAATCCGGCTGTGTTAAACTGGCGAGGGTTGCTAAGGATATCTTGATTTCGGGAACTTTCTGCAGCTTCCATTTTATGGAGCTCTTCTTCGGTATACTCTGGCTCTAGTGCGTACCCAAATTGACCATACTCGTCAAAATCTGTCTCTCTTGACCAGACTGGAACCATTGTTAGTACTATCAACCTCTTTTTTTTTTTTACTATCAAGACATTTTTAGTTACGATTTTATGATTAATTTTGGGACAATATATACACTGTCCTATAGAAACAAGCACGCACAAATCATGAGAGAAATATATGTGAGTAAAAGTTTATTGAATTAGCAATGTTAATATCCTTTGGTCTCGAATGTATGTTAACTAATTAATGTGTTTTTATAGGCTAGCTCAAATCCTCATCCAAATAATATAATCTATATGTAATAATCCCTTGAATGAATGAAAGATTTAATGCCGAGCGGTAGACATATTTAAGGTACTAATTAAGTATAATTAAATGAACAATAGATAACAATAATTAATCATAAAAGTGCATTTTTTTTTCTTTATTCGTACAATTATATTCCGCTTCGGTAGAGTTATCTTCAGATAGTTTCAGATATTAATTAATACATGGGTTTCAAAAGTCTAAATGTAAGTGTTCTCGTACATTTTTTTGCCTAATAAAGACAATCAAAATGATTTGGTAAAGCTATTTCTAATTTCTAAGTTCCCCTTTTTTATAAGACTTAAATCAAGGACAAGAGGTGTATATCATTTTATTCTGACACATGAATTAAGTTTCCCGTCTTTAACCGAAAACTGTTTATTTCTTAGTAAATTAATTTATTTGAATTCAAATAAATAATAGCACCAAATATAATTAAATAATTCCACGGCGATCTATTTTTATTTGTCACCTGTATTTTTAATGTGTGTATTAAATGCTCCCTTGTTTTATAATCCACTGATCTGAATAGACAGTCACACCTGGCAAGGTGTGCCCTAGAGGCGTGGTTAAATACCGAAGTGCAAATAACAATTTACCTTTAAACAAGCCATCTACGAGTATTGCCACAGAACCGTGAATACACACATCATATAAACCTAGTCATAGCAGAGATAGTAAAAGGTCAATAAGAGTACACCAACATATTGTCTACTTTAATTTGTTCACCTTATCAGTCCGAAAATGCATTCATTAAAAATAATTTTATAACTTTTGTGTTGTCTAAAAAAATAATTCGAATATATACGTTTAACATAGAAAATTTATCTCATGAATGTGTACAATTGCACGTCTGTGCGTTTTATCTTCTTAATATCGGCTGGTTATTAGATAAAGCATAAGTCATCGGCGCGCTTACGATTACGTTAAAATATGATTAAAAACCAAGACTTTTAATGATTGTATTTTAAATCCCGGCATGCAAAAACCAGGAGAAAACGTCACGACCTACAGGAAGTAGTTAATATTTTTTCATTAAATATTGAATTTCTCCTTTATTACTGCACATTTAGCGATAAAACTTTGTGAATATATATATTATGTCATTATGAACATATTTAAACCATAAGAAAAAAATCGCGAATTTTCACTTTGTTTGTAAGTCATGAAATCTAGGTAAAAGCCCCTTTTTGCTATATATCTGCAAAAAAACTATACATAATTAGCGCTTCATTGAACATCTAAATTTGATGTTTACATTTACCAACCATCCAACAAAACCAATGAAAATTGGTATCCCACGAATGTTAGTGAATCCACAGTTATATGATGTCTATACAAAGTTAAGAAAACAGACACTGCCTTAAAAATATGGTGCTCAAATACATGTTGTAACAAAAGTTAACAAAGGTAATTTATGGCACATCAGCAAAATATCAAAATCCATATA
The DNA here is from genome assembly GCA_019925275.1 of Mytilus edulis. Taxonomy (NCBI): domain Eukaryota; kingdom Metazoa; phylum Mollusca; class Bivalvia; order Mytilida; family Mytilidae; genus Mytilus; species Mytilus edulis. The sequence goes on from CM034353.1 coordinate 47,918,838, forward strand.
TACCCTGTTTATCGTTTTCTTTCTTGGCAAGTTCTCTATTTTTCTGTTTTTCTTCTTCCAACAAAGAATTAAAGTTTTTGACCTTTTTTTCAAGGTTCTGTAAAAATATTAAAAAAACATGTGAAAATAAACTTAGAATATATAAAGATGTACGCAACTATTCAAGTACATGTAATATACTTGAATTCTTAAATTGTTTTTTGTAACTTAAATCAGGAATAACAGTATATTTTAAATGCAACAAGCAAAAAAAGGCAACACTGTCTGTTTGGTCAGTACAAAAATTCAAGAGAAATACATAAAAAAAACAAAAAAAAACTTATAGATAAACATATTTGTTTTAACTAAGCGCTAAAGTAAAAAAAGTTCAGTTCTTACCCGTTCAAATGATTCAGATTCTTCCAAGAGTTTTATAGTTCGAGTTATATTTTCCTTCTTGAGCTCCTCTTCATTTGGCTGAAGTACAATGTAAAAAAACAGATAATTGATTATGATCAGAATCATACAAAATATAGAAGAGAGTCAAAGTTATTTTAAATTAGAAGACTATTCACAGAAAAAAATGTATCTAATAATGATGTAAAGCCTGAATCTTGTTTGGGGGGGCGCCCACATACTTTAAAATGACCATTTACAGATCTATTCATGAAAAATGTGATTAATGAACAATAAAAAGACCCCTACAAATTAATGTCTTGTTTTAAGGAATCAAACACTTCAAATTTTAGAATTCATTTCTGAAAGGAGATGTGCGGGAATAACATGGCTCTGCTCGCAATTAAAAGCTTGAAGCCTTTTATGGAGATGGAAATTGGAGAATGAAAGTTGGTATAACTGTTATTTTCGCAAAATTCATAAATCTGTAATTTCAGGAAAAATCAATGGAAACAAAGGAAGTATTAGAATTTGATAAAATTTCTGGAATTCTGGAAAATTGATAAGAAATTTGTGATAAGAACTAACAAAACAAAAGGGGGTAAGCCATCAGTATGGCTACGGTTAATTTTACTTTTACTAATATTTCAGTATGAGGTAACTAACCCTCATAAATTGGGTTACTTTTCAACATTCATTTCTTATCAATTTTCCAGAATTCAAAATCCATTATTCAACTATTAAATTCCTATAATGTTTTGAGCAGAAACTGAATGTAAACTTGTCCTGTCACTCATCATAGTAGACTCACAAACTGAAATTCAGCAAAATATTTGAAGACGTTTAGAAAAAGAGTCTGTTACGTGTATAACTGTTCATTACGAAATGACGGAATGATATATAAGGGTAAAACTTCTGAGAACTTTGTAGCAGGGACATAAAAATCTGAAAGAACAATTACTTTTTAGATGTGTCTAAATGGGTTATTTCTTGTATTCTCTTTTTATCAGCACTGATATATAGGTTATAATGAATCTGCATAAAAATTTATTTAATAGATACTGTAGGGTTAGAACAGATTAGAAAATGTTTTAAGAAAGAAACTATTACCTTTTCCTCCTTTACATACACACATAAACAAAGACCACAATCTTAATCAGAGTGAGTGGAGCTAGAAAGACTGGTATAATAGTGTGAATGATCGTGTCAAATTTTGTCATCATGAAATAATGATTTGAATTTAATTCAATTAAAGTTTGAAGCTAGTTTATTATAACAAATTTGTTCTCAAAGGCCTATTGATAGCTCTTTCCGACTGAAACGTATATCTAAACCAGACAAAATGTATGTCAAAAGAATTCTGAAGTTTAGATTTAAAATATTTTGATATTTACAAGATCAAATTGCATTTAACATGTTTAACCAATGTAAATTAACGTTTACAACCAATTATATTACCTTTGTATAATGATTAATCAACACCTCTTCCTCCTTCAGACAGGTGACCAAAGTTTCAATAAATCGGTATGGCTCATTCCCATACTTTTTCTAAAAATAAATTAAACTTTAAAAATATATTTGCTTGTTGGTACTTTTTATAGACTATATATATATAAACATAAAAGTCTAAATATATGCATACAAATAATTATCAGTAAAGTAAACTGTACTTTATTTTGTATTCCATTTAGAAAAGCATGTGTAAAGTAGCCATTTCCATTGACGTCAGGATGGCAACTGTAATTATCAAATTTAGAAACACCGAGAACACTTTAATCAACATTGTTTAAAAAGAGCAGAAATTCAGTGAAATGATTTTTGTCATTAGCTTTACCATTATAATCACAACAAGAATGTGTCCTCAGTACACGAATGCCCCACTCGCACTATCATTTTCCATGTTCAGTGGACCGTGAAATTGGGGTAAAAACTCTAATTTGGCATTAAAATTAGAAAGATCATATCATAGGGAACATGTGTACAAAGTTTGAAGTCGATTGGACTTCAACTTCATCAAAAACTACCTTGACCAAAAACTTTAACCTGGAGCGGGACAGACGGACGGAAGGCGAACGGACGGACGGACGCACATATGAACGGACGCACAGACCAGAAAACATAATGCCCCTCTACTATCGTAGGTGGGGCATAAAAATATTACAAGTTCACATCTCTAATAGGTTTGAATTAATCAAACCAAAATAAAGGGGCAATGTGTCCATGGGACACAGATAATGCCTCCACTTGCATATAATGTTATAAAGGGACATAGCTCAAGATCTGTAAAAACGACACTACCCAAATTTGTACTTGATCTGAGTTTTGTGGTAATGAGCATTGTGTATATGTTTCATAACACTAAGTTGAGGCAAACTTAATTATGAGAACGGAAACAAAAAATTCAGCAATATTTTCATTTGTAAAGGAACATAACTCCAGGACAATAAAAGTGATGTCAACAAATTTCAAACTTGATCTGTTTTTTTTGTGGTAATTAGCATTGTGTATAAGTTTCATATTATTTGGTTGAGGCATATATTAAAGTTAGAGAACAGACACCACTTATTGGACGTACTGACTTACAGATGCAAAAGGGTAATACTTAATGCCCCCTCCGCTACGGCAGGGGCATAAAAATTACAGCAATCTCTGAAGAAAAAGTTCCTATTGTATCTGATTATCATGATGTATAGCATTAGATTAATTTCATCCTTTTATCTTTTTAAAATAAACTATAAAGCCACTGTTTAAATGGTTGGATTACATTTATGATTTTTATTTGATATTTCAAACTTCAATAACCTATCAGTTGAAATACATCTTGAAGAAATAACTTTACCTTCAATTCATCTCTAGTGACAATATATTGCATTTTTTCAGAGACCATACACAGTCCTCCTTCACATGTTCGAATTTTTTCATCAAAATATTTGACAACTTCATTCAGAAGTTCCTCAGAATATTTCTGGATCACTTCAATTTGACCATCCACTTGGTATTTTACAACATCTTGCCTAAAAATATATAATCTCATCAGACTACTTAGAAATAACTGTATAAACTTGAGAGTTGATTTGTGGTATTTCATTCCCAGTTCCTATAATCAGATCAATAAAATGTTCATGAAAAGATTCATTGAAAATAAATTTGGCTTTGTGAGGACACAGAAATTTACAGATTTCTTTGTTTGATTTTATTGCAAACTTTAAGATATTTTTGATGGACAAAATAATAGTAAAATAATAATTCAGCCAACAGATACTCCGAGAACAGCACACTGACATGACAATTACATACCACTAGGTAAATATTGTATGATTAAGAGTGAAAAAGTCATAAGTGAAAAATAATTGGGTTCCACCATGTTCACAGCAAACTAAAAATCATCCAATATTTGAGTTATTCAATAGCATGGCACAACTTTTATGTATGTAAATGAGACAGGTTTAAACTACTGTTCTATTTATGGTACAAACAAGCATACATTTTTTGTACTTCAATATTTGTAAACTATACTGGAAGTATAATGTAAGGCTATATCTTGAAACTGATCATTACAGACTATATTAATTCAAAAATATTTGTACTTATCTTATTATGTATAAATACATACCATATATTATCACTAAATAGATCTTTACAATGGATTCTAACATACATCATTGTTGAATTATACAAGCATTCCCATTGGGATCTAAACTCTTTATTCTTACAGAGTCCATACACTAAGTCTAACTGACTTGGTTTAGCCATGGTTATCTGAAAGTCATAAGATCTAATTGATAATGATCTAGCAGTAAGCACAAATAACTTGATATATAATCATTCATGAACATGTATGCCACAGTATTTAAAAAATTGAGGAGAAAGTCGATCTGCATGTCTTTATTGTCTATCCTTATATCCCCCCTTTTCTGTTTACTGAATGTTTTGGACCATTATACTCTTGTTAGTATGCTCAAAGTTTTTGTTGGCATCCTTGTCAGAGGCAGATTAAGGAAAGGGACATTTTCCTTGGACTGCAGCAGTCCCTAATGGATCTATATACAACTTGGTTTATGCAAGTTACTCCTTGAAATATTGTCAAATTTGAGACCCCCTTTTAGAAATCCTAGTTTCACATTTGCTTGTTGAGTAATTGGTAAGTCTCATGTGACCAAAAAAATAAACAATACATACATGTACTATTGACTAAAATGACAGTACTATAGTACTTTGATCGTGATCATGATCATGTTCGGCTGAGTGTTCGGATATAAAACTTGTAACTTCAATATCAATAATAATTATTAACATTAATGGCATTACTTACGTTCTCTCTGACTTTTAAAGCATCAGCTACAACTCTTCGTTTATGCTATCAAGTACGATGGTGTGGAATTTTTATAATGTCTACACTTTCTTGTCAATACAAACTTTCAGTAAAGGCAAAATTCTATTTTAAGACCAATAAGATATGTACAGCCAATGAAAAGCTTTTATAAACGGAAATCCCCTAATAGGGTGAAGGTCGATCCATTTTCAGAAAATTCAGTTAACCCAGAAATTATTTACTATAAGCATAGATGGAATTTTGAATTAAACTTTTGGGAACACTGAGTTATAATTAGATATGTTTACAGAAACTGAAAGGAAAGCTATTTTTAAAATACCCAACAAGGTCACAACCAATCAATCGTTCGTCAAAATTTTGTGATGTGTCTCATTCACGCATGGACCCCCCTTTTTTGGGCCCCAATGTAAAAAAGGTCTTATTATTAAATTTTCTATATTTTCAATTTTCTACAATGTATATACATATAACAAGTCTCAAAATGCATTAGGCAGCAACCATTTAATTTTCGGGGGGGGGGGGGGGGGGGGGTTTTTTTTTGGAAAAGTTTGGGTTTCAGTTTTTGGAGAAAAAAATAATTTGTTTTTGATTCTGAGAAAAAAAAATTGTTTGTTTCACCCTCAGCTGCCACTATATGTAATGCTAAAATTGAAAGAAAAAAAATTGTTTTCGACTTGTTGCGAAAAATATAGATTGTTTTCGCTGCAGGCGGAAAAAAAAATTTGTCCAGAAAAAAAAACCATAGCCCCCCCCCCCCAGAAAATCAAATGGTTGCTGCCTTACTAGTCGATTATGTAAAGTTTATGTAAGTTTATTCCGATAACCTATGTGAATACAAAGAATGCATGTCGTTTCGTACCTGGTCGATAACTACGTTGTTTTTTAGCTGAGACGTTTCGTACCTGGTGTAATTTATTATATATGTTTATAAAGTGTTAGTTTAAATTAATTAGTTTTATTGCTGTTTATAATAATATTCAAGATAATATAAACCAAAAACTGCAAAATTTCATTAAAACTACCAATGCAGGGGCAGAAAACCAACAACAGGTTGTCTGATGTATCTCAGTAAAAATTTCAGCACAGTTAGCACTTCCCCTGATAAACATTTAGATTTGCTATAAATTGCTTTAGTTTCAGAGATATTATAAGCCAAAAACTGCACTTTCCCCCCCATGTTCTATTTTTAATTTTAGCCATGGCAACCATCTTGGTTGATGGGCAGGGGCATCGGATACATTTTTTAAACTAGACACCCGAAGGATGATTAAGGCCAAGTTTGGTTGAACATTTTTACCCCTTGTCATATTTGCTCTAAATGCTTTAACTTAGTAGCTTCAGAGATATAAGCCAAAAACTGTATTTACCCCATGTTCTATTTTTAGCCATGGCGGCCATCTTGGTTGATGGGCATGATCATCAGATACATTATTAAAACTAGTTACCCTAAGGATGATTTCGGGCAATTTTGGTTTTATTTGGCCCAGTTGTTTGGTTTTTGTGAAAGTTAACAGACGACGGACGCCAAGAGATTAGAAAATGTCACTTGGTATATTGGGCAAGTGACATTAAAAGTATGACAAGAATAAGTAAGAACCAGTCAGACTTTTTTAGACATCGTAGTTTATAATGAACTAGAACAAATTATAGATTTCCCGAAACGCAAAGAAAACACCTTGGATTTATGGGTAACCTCCATCAATCATTCCAATTAAGATGTAATTAGAAAAAAGTTAGAATTAGAAAATATTAAGAGAAAAAAAAATTGAAGGTGTTTTTTTAAGATCCCACGCTAACTGGCAAGAGAATGGGGAAAAGTGTTCCGAGTTTTTTTGTAAATTGGAAAAGAAAATTTTTATTAAAAAAACGATAACTGAGCTCATAGACGAAAAAGGAAAACATATCTCAGATCAATCTAGAGTTTTACAAGAAGAAATGAATTTTTTTAAAACATTATACTCAAGTAAAAATCTGGAATGTGATGATGAATCCTTTTTCAAGCAGAATGTTAAACTCACAGAAGATGAGAAGGATTTGTGTGAGGGTAATATTTCTTTTAAAGAATGTGCAGAATCACTTAAATGTATGTCAAATGGAAAGAGTCCAGGCTCAGATGGGTATACTGTAGAATTTTACAAAGTCTTTTGGCGAGATATTGGACCTTTTCTTTTTAGATCGTTACATTTTGGCTATGAAAATGGGGAATTTTCTAAATTTCAGTATCAAAGTGTCATTACATGTATTCCAAAAGAAGATAAAGATAGACGTTATTTAGCTAATTGGCGCCCAATTAGCCTTATGAATACCGACACCAAGATTGCTTCTGCTGTGATTGCTAATAGAATAAAACCTGTTTTACCATCTATTATCAGTGACTGTCAGAAAGGCTTTATAAAGGATAGATTTATGGGTGAGAATACACGTTTATTGTATGATTTGATGCACTATTTAGAAAAACATAACAAAACTGGTCTTTTACTACTAGTAGATTTTGAAAAGGCTTTTGACTCTATTGAATGGTCTTTTTTGAAAAAAGCATTGAAGAGTTTCAATTTAGGACCATCTATATGCAAATGGTTTGAAGTATTTTATTTGAAAGCATCAAGTTGTGTTATAAATAATGGCCATCTTTCAAGCTTCTTTAATTTGGAGAGAAGCTGTAGACAAGGTGACCCCCTCTCCCCTTACCTTTTTATTATAGGCGTTGAGCTACTTTCTATGAAAATAAGGTCAAACCCCAAAATAAAGGGAACTTTTGTTCATGAAAATGAATCCCTTTTGAGTCAATATGCTGATGACACTTTCCTTGTTTTAGATGGAACTGAAACCTCTTTGAGAGAGACTTTAAATTGTTTTGACTCTTTCCAAAAAGTATCTGGGTTAAAAATTAATTCTTCTAAAACTAAAGCTGTGTGGGTTGGGAATAAAAAGTATTCAGATCTGATTCTTTGTCCTGATTTAAAACTTCAGTGGTGCTCTTCAAATTTTAAGCTTTTGGGAATTGAATTCTCTTTAGATCTTGACAGTATGCCAGAAATTAATTTCTCCAAAAAGATAAAGGAAGTGTCAGGCATTCTTAAGAGTTGGCAACATAGAAAATAACCCTAATGGGAAAGATTACTGTTATTAAGACTTTGGCACTTCCAAAATTAATTCACCTGTTGACTGCACTACCCAACTTGCCAGAGTCAAAATTAAATGAATTGAATACTTTATTCTTTCAATTCATATGGAATGGAAAACCTGATCGAATTAGACGAAGTACTTTAATTGGAGATATTCCACAAGGAGGTTTAAATATGATTAATATCCATTATTTTAATATATACCTTAAGATTGGCTGGATAAAGAGGTTTTCATCCAATTTATATGGTAGTTGGCAATCATTGTTATTAAAAAACCTTGAACAGTATGGTGGAGAAAGAGTATTGCATTTTCAAAAGGAGAAACTCAGAGAAATCTCTGATAGTCTTAGCAATCCTTTTTGGAAGGATGTATTTTTTAGCTTTCATGTAGCAAGGCCTGCTACCAATATCTCTGTTCAAGATATTTTGTCATTAGATATTTTAAATTTTGCACCTCTAGTAGATTTTCCGTACTTTATTCAGTGGCAGAGAAGGGGAGTGCAGTCTTTGTTTGACCTTATTAACTTAGAGACCAAGGACTTCTGTAATTTTGATCAGATAGGACCAAGACTTCAAACAAATAATTTTTTAAAGTATTATGGTCTCATTGCAAAGATTCCAAAGTATATGAGAGAACATATTAAAGAAAACATTGCTCATGTAAATTTTGAAACTTTTAACTGTATTGATAATTTTTTGGAAAGATTATTGTGTAACAAAAAGCAAAGTTTGTATACAAAGATCTTGTTGACAGAAATGTGCAACTGCCAACAGAAAAGTTCTTACAATGGGAGCAATTACTAGGTATTGAAATTGCAGATTGGTCAAAATATTATATTATTTTAAGAAAATCATGTAAAGACACTTATTTAGGGACTTTTCAATACAAATTTTTACACAGAATAATTGCAACAAATACTTTCTTGTATAAAGTTAAACTTAAAGATTCAAAGCTTTGTACTTTTTGTAAGATTTCTGATGAAACCATGGAGCATTTATTCTATGAATGTCCAATAACACATTTTATATGGCAATCTTTTTCACAAAAATTGAAAAGATATTTTGTGAACTTTACATTATCTAAGAAGCATGTTTTTCTTGGTCTTCAAAATGAGAGTTTACTGTTGAATTTGATCATTATTATTGCAAAGAACTATATATACAAATGTAAGTTGTATGAAAAGAAACCAAGTATTATAGGACTATTAGCAAAAATAAGAAAATATCAGGAAAATGAACATTATATAGCAAAGAAAAATGGTACCACACCTTATTTTCAAAAATTCTGGGCCCCAGTAGATTACATTTTTACTGATTAGTAATAATTACTTTTGATTCAAATCATATAAAATAAAAAAAAAATGAAACTTAATTTATAAAGAGCAGATCTTTACAAGGATAACATTTTTCTTTGCAATACACAAGTTGATATATATGTTTTGTTAATGCAATTGCGAGAATGTGTGTGTGTATGTGTGTGTGTTTTCTTTTCCCCTTTTTATTATAATGTTAATATTCAAAGTAGAAGAAAAAAATGTAGTCAATTTTTTGTTGTATATATTAAACCCCTTAACACCATAGTCAGGTGGTGATGTAAAGGGATTGTAAAAGCCTGACTACTGAAAAAAAAAAAAAAAAAAAAAAAAAAAAGATGTAATTTACCCATTACCATCAATAAAAAACAGCGACCATGGCATAATCCTACTTGATATGGCATGAATATAACCCTTAAAAACAAAACCAGTAAAAAGGAAGATACACTAACGGAAAAAAAGCAGAAACATATAAGATAAAGGAAGATCTCGAAACCTTCAAGACGTCTTTTAAAAACATTAGCGACAGAGCTGAAGGATCCATGTGGCAAAGCTTCAAGAACAAACCCTGAAAAGAGCAGCCAGATTTGTAAACAACACCTACATAGACCGCACACCTGGCTGTGCAACAAATATGGTAAAATCTTAAATATGGGAAAGCCTTGAAGACCACAGGAAACAAAATAGGCTGTGTATGCTTTTCAAAATACAGCATGATCTAACAGACATAGATTGACACCAATATCTGACGCAAAAACGATAGTCGGACCAGAGGTAAAAACGCTTCTTTCAATAAAGGGCTACAACAGACGCCTTCGGCCAATCATTTTTCACAATACCTTGACGAACTACCAACACCATCGACATCAGCCAACACAGTTGATGGATTCAGAGCTGCATTGAAGGCATGCCCTGCTAATATCTTAGCAGTAACATCCTGTACATAACTCTATTTGTATATATAGAGAGAACGTTTTAAATGCAAATAGCCAAGCTAAATCTTCCTGTGTTGTCCGACACTGCGCATAGTTTACGCGGGACCTAATACATTCAACTATTGAATTCGGTTCCTTACCTAGAAGAATGACAAACTGAATTGCCAGACAGACGAACGGACGCAAACAGACGTACAGAGGATGAAAAGGGGTGCCGACTATACATAACTGCGTACTATACAAGGCTGATTACGGTAAATATTTTGAATTAACATATATACGTTAGAACAAGACTTGTATTACACATTTTCTAAGATTAAATAGGGTATTTTTATGGTCAGTCATGGAAAATTGATTAACAATTCCATGAATACACCAATATAATACTAAGAGCAGTCATTTCCAGTTTGTGGGGCACAGTGGCCAAGTTGACTAAGCAGTACAGCTACTGTTTCACTAGCAGTCATCCATGAGGTTATAAGTTTCATTCCCACACATGACAGGTGCATTCTACTCCAAAATCAATTGACTACTGATCAAGGTCAATGCTTCTCTCCTAGCACTATGGCTTTTAGATTATAGGAATAAAACACCACAGTAACTTTTAAAATTGTATTTACTAATGAAAAATTAAGCATGCATTTCTGTTTTAAAATCGACTACCCAGCAGTGTCAGCTCTACTATAATACAGGGGTAGTTAGAAACTTATTTTGCCAAGATCACAAACAAGATAATGACTAGCCAGTACACACTGTTATGATTTCATTAACCATATTAAAAAGGTAAATATAACATTAGGATTTATTTGCAATCATCAAAAAGTATACATGTTGAACTTCACCAAAATCACACAAAATTGTCTTGTGAAGACTGTCATACAGTTCCAGATTGTTCTGACGTCTGACAACCCTTTCTTTAAGACTTGCTGTGGTCATTTTACCAGTTACTTTTTCAAAAAGGTTGTCAGATGTAAAGACAATCTCTTACTGTCATCCACAAAGCTAGAAAAATAACCTCTGAAGTCTGCTACATACATATTGAAACAACCATTAATCACAAATGATTGGTAGTCCTTACTTAACAGTATACTATATTAGTTATTATTATGAAACAAGAAACACATTATAATCACTATGCTGGAAAATCAGATGTGCCAATGTTAATACATCTTCATACCAAAATATCATTCACAGTAACCACTAGTAGTTCCCACAAACTAATACATTGTCAACTATACATGCCACCTGACACAGTACTGGTCTCACTTGAGACTAGGTGAGATAAAGGTGAACACCGGTTAGTATGACTAAGACCTTTTATTATGTTTTATTCCAATTATACATGTATAAAAGTTCTACAGATTGGTCATCAATAAACAAATCATGATAAAAACACTAACAAACTGATATAAAATGAAGATCCAAGTTTGACATGAGCTCAGAGATACTGCAGTCATCTGACATACAATCATACTGAAACTATAACTTATTATCATCTTTTGAGCTCACAATGAAGAATACTTTATTAAAGCATGTTTTTCATATCTTAAAATAAAAAATACTGAATGAAGAACATGTGACAGATCTTTAATGGCTTTATGACAATAAAACATCTTCTAAAAATAGAAGTCTCATGCTTTTCTTTATTTCATTTTACAAAAAATCAGATTAACCAGATCTAAAGAGTTACCAAAAAGTTTGTTGTACATGTATATACTAAAATGAATACAAGTTCATTTATAATCTACTGCCCACAAATGATACCCCTGCTATAAGTATATAATTTAATTTTGGATGTAACCCGTCTTCTGATTGGCTGACGTTATTTTGTTATCAGCCCATAGACATAATTTAGTCATGTGACCGTGACGTCATCAATGTTTTTTCATGGTTTTCTACGGTTTAAAATGGAATTTGGAATTAAATTATTAGAAATGACTGTTATATTTTTTCTGTCTATTCGAAATAACATAAAAAATGTGGTGCACACTGTTAAATAAACCGCTACGCGCGTTATTCAGTGTGCACCAATTTTTTTTATGTTATTTCTTCATATACAGAAAAAATATTACAGTCATTAGTCATTCCTTAATTGGAAAACAGGCAGTTAGTTGATAAGTGATGGATGTGAAAACACATCACACAATAAAACATGCTCACATGAAGCTTGTTTCCTAGTTTCAGAATGATGCTCATGAGAAAATATTCCTAACATGTCATTATGTGTATAAATATATAAGTTTTTTAAATAAACAGGATATGAATGAGCTGTAAATCCAAACATGCATAACAGAGTATAGCAATGTTTTGGGGACAAAAACACTAATGGATGGAGGGAATCTCATCTAAATACAATTAACATTGGGAAATGAATGAAGTTATGACCTAAAACTGGCTGTCCATGTGTGTCTTAATAAATAGGGAATTACAATTTTCAATTACGTAAACTTCTCAATTATCTTAACTGACCCTGGTCAGGGGCATTGATTAGTTGATCATTTAACTAATGCAATATATTGTTTTTGGTTTTTTTAAAGCGATTTTTTTTTTCAAACAACATAAACTTGTGAGCAGGTTCAACTTTCTACTTGAATCAAATATAGAAAAAAAACCACAGTGGATAAATCACTTTTGTTTGGAGGGTCAAAACTCAGAAGAATTTCACCACCAAATGTTAAACAAATAAAAAACTTTACTATTAAAAGAATCTTGATTATATGGTATCTTTTAAAAGGATATCATAAAATAAACACCTTTTTAAAGCAATACACATATACCTGTATATGCATGTTGTATATTCATTGAACTTTTAAAAGAAATAGGAAGGAAATTTTTTATTATGACCAAATTGATAAAAATTTGATTATCAATACAAATAAAAGGAGATTTTTTTTATTTTTGGTGTTTTAACGACACTTTTAATCACCGCAATTAGGCTATTCCATGGTGGTTAGTTTTTATTAGTGGAGTAAATAAAAGGAGATGTTGGGTATGTATGAATGAGAAGTGTAATACAAATATTAAATCTTAAAATTTGACACGTACAGAAGAAAAATATTCCTGTATAACTTAAATATACATCAAGTTACCCTTAATATGGAGGCAGCAGTCCTTTAGCACCAATTACTGTTTTTCAGGGGTATCATTTGCGCCAAATTTTGTTTTCCAAATGTATCATTTGCGCCAATAATCGGAACTCATTTGCGCCAATTTACCTGTACACATATCTATCATAAATATTAATGATTAATATTTATTATTATTTTTGGTTTAAAAAGTATCATATGATGGGAGATATTTCACCATGAAGATGAGCATCTAGAGAGAAGAAAACTTATTGCTTTAATGAATATTTAATACAATATATGCCAAAAGTGAAGAAAACATAAGCTTTTGCTGATTGTTTTAGCCACATACGTTGATGACACAGTGCTTTCCTCCCACTATCCGCATGAGCTGAAACTTTATCTACCGCAAGACGTACTAGTAATGGAGTAGAAGCATTCCACGGGGAATTATTATGAACTGTTTTATGCATTTCATCCTTCAATGTTTGTCTTTTTGGACAATAAAGTTAAGTTACAAGCTACTACATACATTAAATTAGGAAGTACCCATGCAGCAGCATTAAAAGAAGATAGAATGATTTAGAAAGGGAAACATTTGCCGTGTAAACTGCTGGTTCCAAGTCAGAATAAAGGTGGAGGGAAGTCATTTTTCTTCTATTTGGCGCAATCGTATGTTTTATTTTTGGCACAAAGGATACCATGTAATTTTAAAACAGGTGGCGCAAACGTAGCATTGGAGAGAAAAAGTTGTGGCGCAAAAGGACGCATTTTTGGCGCAAAAGGATCTCTCCCAACATGAAGGGCCATACTATAACATGCCAATCTCATTTTTGAACCTAATGATCTCTTATGGCTCTCTATTATTTTGGAAGTGAACTGTTTAATACTGATTTCGAAAATGAATACATGTTTCGTCATATTAGGGCTTTCGATTGTGATGTTCATGATGTTTAAGAGGCAGTTTGAGCCAAAAATTAATCATTGAAAATTGAAATGGGAAAAATAGGGCAAATCTGCAGGGGTTGGCTTCCCTTATGTGTCTGTTTCATTTTCAAGAAATTATATGACATTTTTCATCATAAAAGGAGCAAAGGAAATTTATGATGAAAAAAGCATAATCACTTTTTAGAGTCAAATGGCTGTTCCTTTTAAAAGCAGATGCTCCACAGGGCGCAGCTTTATACGACCGCATAGGTTGAACCCTGAACAGTTGGGGCAAGTATGGACACAACATTTAAGCTTGATACAGCTCTGAATTTGGATTGTGATTAAATAGTTGACACAACACAGGTTTCTGACACAGAATGAATGTGGTCTAAGAACTTAAACTTAGAAACTTAAAAATTTTAAATTGGACATTTACCTATTATGGTCTAATATCCAAAATCTAAATACATGGTAAGATTCAGCTTGTCATAGAACCCCAAGAATTCAATTTTTTATGAAATCAAATAATGTTCAACTTTAGACCCTTTAGACCTCAATGTGGACCAATTTGATAACCGGGCCCAAATATTAAAAATCTAAATACATGGTTAAATTCAGCATATTGAAGAACCCCATATATTCAATTTTTGTTGAAATCAAACAAAGTTTAATTTTGGGCCCCGATTTGGACCAACTTGAAAACTGGCCCATAATCAAAAATCTAAGTACATGTTTAGATTCAGCATATCAAAGAACCCAAGAATTCATTTTTTGTTAAAATCAAACTAAATTTAATTTTGGACCCTTTGGACCTTAATGTAGACCAATTTGAAAACAGGACCAAAAATTAAGAATCTAAAGACATGGTTAGATTTGGCATATCAAAGAACCCCAATAATTCAATTTTTGATGAAATCAAACAAAGTTTAATTTTGGACCCTTTTGGCCCCTAATTCCTAAACTGTTGGGACCAAAACTCCCAAAATCAATCCCAACCTTTATTTTGTGGTCATAAACCTTGTATAAAAATTTCATAGATTTCTATTTACTTATACTAAAGTTATTGTGCAAAAACCAAGAAAAATGCTTATTTGGGACCTTTTTTTGGCCTCTAATTCCTAAACTGTTGGGACCAAAACTCCCAAAATCAATCCCAATCTTCCTGTTATGGTCATAAATCTTATGTTAAAATTTAATAGATTTCTGTTAACTTATACTTAAGTTATTGTGCGAAAACCAAGAAAAATGTTTATTTGGGCCCTTTTTGGCCCCTAATTCCTACACTGTTGGGACCAAAACTCCTAAAATCCAACCCAACCTTCCTTTTGTGGTCACAAACCTTGTGTTTAAATTTCTTAGATTTCTATTTACTTTTACTAAAGTTATAGTGCGAAAACCAAATGTCTTCGGACTACGACGATGACGACACCAACGTCATACCAATATACGACCAGCTATTCAAAATTATAAACAGGCGTTACATTATAATTATAAAGATGAAGAAACATACAAATAAGTTAAAAATATAATATAAGTTACATTTGCTTTTTCTATAACGCTATCTTATGTGTATATTTCAAACCCACTCAGATTATAGTTGAAAATATCTATATTTATACTGGCCACTTTCCCAACTTCTTCTTTCAGATTACAATATTAGACAGTATGTTTTCTACATACTTTAACAATAGATAAAGACATCAAATTCACAAGTATATAAATGTAACCACTATCAAAATAAAATCTTTTACACAAACAATGGTTTTTCAAAGTTCATCTTGTTAGACATCATTCTAAAATACATACAGTATAAAATCAAACTTATATTTTCCACTTTTCAAAAGTTGGTTAAAAGCATATTTTCTAAAACATTAACTGAAATATTTATGATTTCTATGCCAATAATATACTGTAAATGCAGAAATTATTACATGCATTTATTATTGCAATTTTCTCATTTTAGACCAAAATGCAATTAACAGGCTATTATTTGAACTTGGAATTATTTTTAATTATGGAATTCGCATAATTTCTTGTGTTTAATTTTTTTTATAAATTCCATGTTTATTTTGTATTATGATCTTTTTAACACTTTACAATGTATTTCGGTTAGATAGTGTTGTGCGCAGCACAGTACATTCTATTGAAAATATACTATTTTCTTTGTAATAGAAAGTGTTGTGCGCAGCACAGAACATTTCAGTACAGAATAATCATGGAATTTATTAAAAATTTTAATAACAAGAAATCAAGCAAATTCCATAGTTAAAAATAATTCCAAGTTCAAATAATAGACTGTTAATTCTTATTTTAGTGATACTAACACAATTCCGCTTGATTCATATAAAACAAAATCCAAAATGCAAGTTTAAACTAATGCGATCACAATTCTGTCACATTTTTGGCAATAACAAAAAACATTGCAATAATTTCGGAATTTACAGTAGGATGATGGTAAATTAATGCGAGTTTAAATTAATGGGATCACAATTCTGTCACATTTTTCGCAATAATTTCTAAATTTACAGTAGCATGATGGGAAATGAGCTGTTCATATATTTAAAAAAAAAAATAATAGCAAGTTTTTAGGAATGTACATAAATTGACTCTGAAAAAAAGAGTAATAAACAACCTTATGAAATACACAAATCATGATTTTTCGTAGGTATCTGTACATCCATTATAAACAACATCCTCATACATGTATATAAATATAGCACAGGCACTTGTCTCAGAATTTTTTTCCCTATAGTAATACTGTGATATAACCTTCGGTCCAATTTCTTTGGTATAAACCATGAGACAGACAAGAATTAAATATGTTCGAAAGAGACGATAAAATTTTTTGACTGTTTTAATCATATTGTTTAAATTTTTTCCAAACCTGGTGATTTGTTACAACGTAGTTTAGAAATGGCAAAAGAAATTTCTATCTCTGTTATAAGTTTATCAAGATTATTATTGCGAACCCTATCGTAGTTTTCCATAGATTCACCTGCAAGTTACCTGTCCATTTAAACTTTTGGCAGTTCTATTTTCCCATCTAACAAATACAACAGGTATTGTTCTCTGTGTAGTTTATTCACTGGGACCTTTAAATTTCTTCTAGGAGAAATATATCACTCATTGGTTAATCTACCTGAGTAAAAAATTGAACTGTCAATGAAGAAAAAATACTTATACCAATACTAAGTAAGGACTCACAAAACTGCATGTGGTGTTGTATTTATTCGAAAACTGGAGTAACTCGTTTTTAATGTGTTCAATATTACATTTGTAATACTGATTCAAAAATTAAAAGTTGATTTCTGATCAAATATTCAATATTTTTGTGTGTTTGATAAATAAACTAGAGGCTCTAAAGAGCCTGTGTCGCTCACCTTGGTCTATGTGAATATTAAACAATGGACACAAATGGATTCATGACAAAATTGTGTTTTGGTGATGGTGATGTGTTTGTAGATCTTACTTTACTAAACATTGTTGCTGCTTACAATTATCTCTATCTATAACAGTACTTTCTGTGGAAAATGTTATTGAAAATCTTCAAATTTTAAGAAAATTGTTAAAAATTGACTATGAAGGGCAATAACTCCTTAGGGGGTCAATTGATTATTTTGGTCATACTGACTTATTTTTAGTTCTTACTTTGCTGTACATTATTGCTGTTTACAGTTTATCTCTATCTATAATAATATTCAAGATAATAACAAAAAAACAGCAAAATTTCCTCAAAATTACCAATTCAGGGGCAGCAACCTAACAACTGATTATCCGATTCATCTGAAAATTCCAGGGCAGATAGATCGTGACCTGATCAACAATTTTACTTCCTGTCAGATTTGCTCTTAATGCTTTGGTTTTTGAGTTATAAGCCAAAAACTGCATTTTACCCCATGTTCTATTTTTAGCCATGGCGGCCATCTTGGTTTGTTGGTCGAGTTACCGGACACATTTTTTTAACTAGATACCCAAATGATGATTATGGCTAAGTTTGGTTAAATTTGGCCCAGTAGTTTCAGAGGAGAAGATTTTTCTAAGATTACTAAGATTTACGAAAAATGGTTAAAAATTGACTATAAAGGGCAATAACTCCTAAAGTGGTCAACTGACCATTTTGGTCATGTTGACTTATTTGTACATCTTACTTTGCTGAACATTATTGCTGTTTAAAGTGTATCTCTATCTATAATAATATTCAAGATAATAACCAAAAACAGCAAAATTTCCTTAAAATTACCAATTTCAGGGGCAGCAACCCAACAACGGAATGTCCGATTCATCTGAAAATTTCAGGGCAGATAGATCTTGACCTGATGAACAATATTACCCCATGTCAGATTTGCTCTAAATGCTTTGGTTTTTGAGTTATAAGCCAAAGACTGCATTTTACCCCTATGTTCTATTTTTAGCCATGGCGGCCATCTTGCTTGGTTGGCCGGGTCACCGGACACATTTTTTAAACTAGATACCCCAATGATGATTATGGCCAAGTTTGGTTAAATTTGGCCCAGTAGTTTCAGAGGAGAAGATTTTTGTAAAAGTTAACGACGCCGGACGCCGGACGCCGGACACCAAGTGATGACAAAAGCTCACTTGGCCCTGCGGGCCAGGTGAGCTAAAAATTGAATATTATTATTTTTAAATTAAGGTCTTCATAAACATAAGTCTATAAATGAACAACAAAAACATGTAAATTCATTGGAAAATACTAAAAAATCAGTCTGCACGGTTAGCTACTAGTCCGATACCCCAGACTAGTAAAATTTCATTCGGACTAGTAAGTTTTTGCAAAATTTTGTTTGGCCAAATAAGAAAAATGTCAGAATACTGGTCTTCTGACTAGTAGTTGAAAAAGTTTTTGGTGCAGACTGAAAAATGTGTCTGAAATAAACTTTTTAGTATTAAACCAGATTTTATATTGAACAGATTGAAAATATATTAATGATAATATTGAATAAATACAATATTGCATACAGTTTATGTGAGTTATTAGAAGTATTTCAATAAAAAAGAAGATAATTTTTTGGTCAGGTAAATTAATCAATGAGTGATTTATTTCTCCTAGAAGAAATTTAAAGGTCCCAGTGAATAAACTACACAGAGAACAATACCTGTTGTATTTGTTAGATGGGACAATAGGACTTGCAAAAGTTTAAATGGACAGGTAACTTGCAGGTGAATCTATGGAAAACTAAGATAGGGTTCGCAATAAAACAAACATTTTTTTCAAGATTATCTAGCTTTTTTTCCAACTTAGCCACTCTTTCTTTGAAAGAATCATGTAATTGATATAATCCATTGAAATGTGAAACCCATGCAGTTGGTGCACCAGCAGAACTATGATCCTTATTATCATTATTTTTTAAATCATTAATTAACTTCCAATAAGATTTAGGATTATCATCATATAGATTCTGTAACTGCTCAACAAGTGATTTTTTATATTCTTTATACTTAAATTTTCTAAGTTTAGAATATTGCTTTTTAAGCTTATAATAGTGACCTCTCACTATTGGGTCATAAGGAAATTTTGAAAATACTTTACCGTAACTTATTAATTTGTTTCGGAGATGGTACAAATCTCCATCAAACCATTTTTTTGTCTTTATTTTCTTATTCCTTAGTTTATTTCTTTTTAGAGAGTTAGTAGCAGCAGACAAGAACATATGTGATAATTCTGCTGCAGCCTCATCGACAGAGGATTGAGACTCTTTGATTATACTTTTATTAAATGTATAAATTTGTGTTTGTATGTCTGGTTATAATAAAGCTGTCTGAAAGTTTGTAGGTGATTCATCTGACCATATGAAGTTTGGAGATTTATCAAACATATTAATATTACAATCATTATCATCAACAGTAAATTTACTTGATATTTCCCATTCCAGTATACAATGACAATCTGAAATAGTAGGTATTAATTGTGAACATAAAAATATAAAATTTTATCCAGAATACTCTCCGACACCATCACATAGTCAACCACACTACTGCCGTTTGGCGTATAACATGTGTACTTTCCAAAAACATCCCCTACTATACGTCTCGCAGTAAATGATTAATTATAAAAATTGTTTCGGAAAAAAATGTTAGTTTTCATATGAATAGAACTTATCATACAGTTAGTAAATTGTATAAGATACCGTGAAAAAAATCTAACAAGTGTTATTTGTGGTATGTCTAATAAGTTACAAATTTTCCCATGACGTCAATGTCATGCAGACTCTCTCTCGACTTTACGTATGAAAGGAAACAAGATCAGATAACTCCCAGGATCATTTAGACTTTCCCATAAAATTGACCAATCGGAAACCGAGATATATAAGGAAACGTGACGCGTTTATTACCAATTCATCAGCGGTTTGCAAAATTATTAAGATTGACATACTTGGGTAGGATTGCTACGGATGATTCCGACAACAAATGTAGGCATGGTAAACACCATTGTAAAGATAAATAAATTTAGATTTACGATATAACAATAATTAGTTAATAAGTTTTAGTGGGGTTGACAGCCTATAAAGCGGCATATAACAGAACTTCGTCACCACCTGACATTTTTCTAAAATGCAAGTTAAGTACCTTGTGTTATATAAAGGTATACAGGGGAAAAAATTCTGAGACTAGCGCCTGTGAAATATAGTTTAAATTGGTTGTTTCAATAGATAAGTATTTATTTTTCAAAGACCTTCATATGTCTGATGTGACATAAATTAAGGCAAATATTATACAAATATAGCCTTTGTATGAGGTCGATTCAAGGATATATTGACCTGAAAGAAGTATATTGACTGAGGACGAAGTCCGAGATGGATTTACTTCTTTGGGTCGATATATCCTTTATTGACTTCAAACAAAAGCTATATATAACAGGCTATTATTAATATTTGAACTTGGAATTATTTTTAATTATGGAATTCGCATAATTTCTTGTGTTTAAATTTTTTTATAAATTCCATGTTTATTTTGTATTATGATCTTTTGAGTGGTTAATAACACTTTCCATACAATGTATTTTGGCTAGATAGTGTTGTGCACGGCACAGTACATTCTATTGAAAATATACTATTTTCTTTGTAATAGAAAGTGTTGTGCACAGCACAGAACATTTCTGTACAGAATAATCATGGAATTTATTAAAAATTTCAATAACAAGAAATCAAGCAAATTCCATAGTTAAAAATAATTCCAAGTTCAAATAATAGACTGTTATATGTTATATATTATTAATTTCCAACCATATTTGTATCAAAATTGTCATTTGATTATGTAGGAATTTTATAGATATCATAATGTCTCCTTGACAATAACAAAATATTATACAATTAGTGTCTTTTGGTGAGGTCAATATTTTGTTTTATTGACTTTTGAAAAACTGATATTCACTTTTTTCACTTAGGCCAACAGCCGAAGTGAATATCAGTTTTTCAAAAGACAATTAAACCACATATTTACCGAAACAAAAGACATGCAGTAACTGTTTTATTCAACATTCCGAAAGAAATGTATGAAATGGAAACTATTTACCAAAACCAATTGTGCATCAAACGATTTTTACCAAAATTATACACGTAAAAGCAGGCGACGTTTTGCGCGGTGAAGATGCTTATTTATTCAAAATTCCATTCATTTAGAAAAACCTTCTCAAGTTTTATCAATATGGAATAATGGTTGTTATTTCATTTACTTTTTGTTTGTTTGTTTGTATTTGAAGATTTTTTTCGTCAAATAATCGATCACAGATATATTTTGTTTCAAGACGTTTAACAATATCCTGAAATTCATTACATGACGTCACAAAGTATATCGGTTTTTAGATTATTCTAAAAATAACTGTGCAATATGCTTTTTGCTATCTATCGTTTTCTCTCTACCTTCGAAAATATAGTTTAACATGTGACTATCCCTAAACGAATCAAATTTATTAAAATATACCAATTAATAATATTAACAAATATATCACAGATCAATTACCGGTATGTAAAAGATTGGTGGTATTTCTGATCATGACAATACCTGAGATACAATATATTATTAACTATTTATATCATAATCATATAGTTAATACACTATCTATCACAACATCATAATGTTTAAAATTTTAAAAATCTACAAGATAAAAAAAGTAAAATTTTGATAAATAAAATTCACATAAAACATTAAAGGAATAAAACATATACAAACTAAATAAGGACATTTACTTTATTTTTATAGTGAGACAGCTGATATAAATATCATGTGTTTCTAAGTGCTTCTGAATTTAAAGGGGCACTAGCTACGAGATATATAAACTAGAGGGTCCAAGGACCCTGTGTCGCTCACCTGATATTTTTATTTACAATTGATGCATGATAAATGCAACTGTTGTACTGTCGTTTAGTTTCAGATATATAATACTAAAAAGTGCGTTTGAAACCTATGTTTTATTTCAGCCATTTGGGCAGGCAGGGTCATCATACACAGTGGTCCCTGGATATCCTAGTGGTGATTTAAACCAAGTTTGTTTAAATTTGACAGTTGTTTCAGGGGAGAATTTTGTAAAATTTATCTAACGAGAAGTAATGAGAAAGTTGTGAAGTAGTTTTGTTGTTGCGCAACCCCCCCCCGCTCCCGCTCCCCCTTTGCCAAAAAAAACAAAAAAGTAATAAAAAATTATCATAAAAGGGCAATCTATCCTATTAATGATTTCTGCAAAATTCAGTTGATTGTGCAAGGGTTGTATAGCCAGCTGAAGTCGTTAAAAACTCTCTTTTGTTGTTGCAGATAGATCTTGACCTGATAAACAATTTTACCACATGTCAGATTTGCTCTAAATGCTTTGGTTTTTGAGTGATAAGCCAAAAACTGCATTTTACCCGTATGTTCTATTTTCAGCCATGGCGGCCATCTTGGTTGGTTGGCCAGGTCACTGGACACAATTTTTAAACAAGATACCCGAATGATGTTTGTGGCCAAGTTTGGTTTAATTTGGCCCATTAGTTTCAGAGGAGAAAATTTTTGTAAAAGATAACTAAGATTTACGAAAAATGGTTAAAAATTGACTATAAAGGGCAATAACACCTAAAGGGGTCAACTGACCATTTCGGTCATGTTGACTTATTTGTAAATCTTACTTTGCTGAACATTATTGCTGTTTACAGTTTATCTCTATCTATAATAATATTCAAGATAATAACCAAAAACAGCAAAATTTCCTTAAAATTACCAATTCAGGGGCAGCAATCCAACAACGGGTTGTCCCATTCATCTGAAAATTTCAAGGCAGATAGATCTTCACCTGATAAACAATTTTACCCCCATGTCAGATTTGCTCTAAATGCTTTGGTTTTTGAGTTATAAGCCAAAAACTGCATTTTACCCCTATGTTCTATTTTTAGCCATGGCAGCCATCTTGGTTGGTTGGCTGGGTCACTGGACACAATTTTTAAACTAGATACCTGAATGAAGATTGTGCCAAGTTTGGTTTGATTTGGTCCAGTAGTTTCAGAGGAGAAGATTTTTGTAAAAGATAACTAAGATTTACGAAAAATGGTTAAAAATTGACTATAAAGGGCAATAACTCCTAAAGGGGTCAACAGACCATTTTGGTCATGTTGACTTGTTTGTAGATCTTACTTTGCTGAACATTTTTGCTGTTTACAGTTTATCTCTTTCTATAATAATATTCAAGATAATAACCAAAAACAGCAACATTTCCTTAAAATTACCAATTCAGGGGCAGCAACCTATCAACGGGTTGTCCGATTCATCTCAAAATTTCAGGGCAGATAGATCTTGACCTGATTAACAATTTTACACCATGTCAGATTTGCTCTAAATGCTTTGGTTTTTGAGTTATAAGCCAAAAACTGCATTTTACCCCTATGTTCTATTTTTAGCCATGGCGGCCATCTTGGTTTGTTGGGCCGGTCACCGGACACAATTTTTAAACTAGATACCCTAATAATGATTTTGGCCATGTTTGGTTAAATTTGGCCCAGCAGTTTCAGAGGAGAAGATTTTTGTAAAAGTTAACGACGACGGACGCAGGACGACGACGGATGCCAAGTGATGAGAAAAGCTCATTTGGCCCTTTGGGCCAGGTGAGCTAAAAATCTAAAGTAAGATTTTTTTGTTCAATAGTGAAATAGTAATTCGCTTTTAGCAGCCAAAATGGTTCAATTTTGTCACATTAAGCTTAGAAACATTGATAAATAATTATTCACTTGCAAGTGAATAATTCGACCTCATTAAATCCGTATTCATGTGAACTTCAATTTAACCCCCTAGCTAGAGATTGACAACGCATGCATTGTATATGTACTGGTTATTTAAAAAAAAAAATGTCAACAATGAAAGTGAAACTACGGTTAATCATTTGATTACTGATTAAAATCTCATAAAATCATTCTTATACGGTTAAAAACAACAAGAAACATATATTTTTAATCTATAAAATAAAATCAAACAGACCTAAAAAAATCCAATTGCACATGTTGGTTTAATCTATTCATATCTTTTTTTTATGTTTGCATCGCTCAAATGGTCTGAGGTCAAATTGATAGTTAATTAGATGGGATCTGTCTGGACTAAAATACACACGAAACGAACCTACATATTTTCTACCCCATGCTTTGTAAACTATTTATTTTAGACTTTTGATACTTTGGATAAATGTTTTACATGGTTATAAATCAAATATGAGAATTTGAGTCAAACCGGTGACCATGAATTGGACAGCTAGTGCCCCTTTAAATACAGGTATCACCTCTCCGTAACATTAAATTTTAGAGAAGATTTCATGAGGAGTGGTCAATGTGGTCATGACATCATTTGAAATCTGCTTTCCACAAGCAAGTTCAGTCTCTTGTTAGTCTATATTCTATTATTATTTTCCTTTGAAGGTTCTTCCTTTCATTAACTTCTGTATTTAATGGGAAGTTACTTTATTTCACTGATCAAAATTTTAAAGATATTTGTTGATATTTACAATATAATTGTTTCACAGAAAAAAATAAATAGGTCAACATATTTTTTCTGAGCCACCTGTGTTCTTTAGTAGGGTTGTCATATTGGATTACTTTCAATAAGATAAAGCGATTCATCATTTCTACTTGAAAAATTAAAAATGCACCAGAAAATATTTTTATGACAAGTGAGATAACTCAAATTACTCACACATATCTGTTGTTTTTGTTTTTTTTAACATTTCCAGTCTTCCAACAGTTATGTTTTATTCTGAATTGTAATTACTTCTTGGAACAGCATAAAATCAAATGCAGCAAACTGAACGCATGAAGTGTTACTATGTGAAATGAACATTATGTGACCAAGCTTTACAGGGTTGATTTGGGCAGCTTTGTAAAATATCTGACCAATTCTACAATTTGAAATGACAAAAAAAATTGCAGTTTAATCTAAATTTAAAAAGATTTGCAACAAATGGAGAGAAAAACTAACAATCAAGTTAAGAGTAACATCTAGCATGCAGTCCCAACAACTGAACCTGTCATTCAACTGGTAGTTCATATCTAATTAATACAGAATTCACCTTTCCTTTATTTATATATGGCAAAAAAAGAGTTCAAAACAAGATTTAGCTGATTATTTCCCTATATAAATATTGCAGGTTTACACCAAAAGAAAAAGAAGCATTTAGGTCCTTTTTGGTCTAAGAACCCACTGGTATTTGTTAAATCTTTAAAAGTACATAAAAGAAAAAAAATATAGAAAATATCAGAAAATGAATAAAAAATGTGGAATTTTCAATACTATCATGGCAGTGACATCATAATGAAAAATCTGTTTATAGAAGATGAAAAATATTCTACAAAGTATATTAAAATATTCTACAATGTATATTAAAATATTCTACAATGTATATTTTATCAAAATAAAATCTCTGAAATTTGAATTCCTATGATGCACTTTAGCTGTTAATCTTTCTTCTCTCCACGTCTGAAGATGACTTTTTCAAGTCCCATCATAGGTGATTCAAAAGCTAATGACGCTATGAATGCTGCAGCATACGACAGACACATGTTTGGTAAAAAAAGATACATCTACAAATAAACAATATTTATATAATGATAAGGAGCATATCAGTATTTTACAATTGGAGCAGAAGTAAATGCTTTTAAAAGTTAAATCTTGAAAATATAATAGCATAACTGTGACTTTTTAGGGGCTTTTTTATATCACTTTTAACTTGTTTCTCCTTTAATAAGGCTGGATTAAATTTGCACATACCAACTTGTAGAACCAATATGAAATTGAATGAATTTTTATCATTAATATGCTCCATATGCCATCACTATAGAACAAATTTTGGATTTAACACCATCCAGTAAACTGGTGGTATTCGCAAAAAGTATAATAAAACAAAGTATAGGTTTTCCTTGATATTTGACAATATACTATCTTTTAGTAACCCTTAAATAAGTATTTTGACATTTTGTTACTTGTCTTTTTAACTTAAACAGCAGTATAATGAGTCAAGTCCTTTTCAATTGAATTATTAAGTTTAATATTGTTGTGTAAAATCTCTTTCTTAAGTTTGTGGTAGGATTGAACATTCATAAACATTTAATCCTACAACATACTTTATATGTGTCTGTCCATAAGATTATAAGTTGCGCTAATGAAACTTACCACTGTCAGATCTGAGAAATGGAGAAGTCTCTTTTGTACATTGCTGAAATAATACATTATTATTGGATGTATCAAATACGCACAGTATGTCAGTCTACTCAGAGGAATGAAGGCTTTCCACGATAAAATAGTGTTCACATAACCTGAAATATCAAAATATTTTAGATATACCACTGTAAAAAGAAGAAGATATTATTTAATAAAAAAAAAAAAAAATTGGAATAGTATGCAAAAGTCTATCATGTGAACATATGATCTAAATGAATAAAAGTTTGATACTCTTGTTTTTTACTTTTTGTCTGATATTCAAAATCCTTTACTTTTATCCATGTAGTAATTTTGAAAATTTGACCAATAACCCCTTCTTTTCTTTATATCATAATTCTATAACATATAGTTAAAAAAAAATAAAAAATTTAATACTTTTCTGATAAAATCGTTGTCATTTTTCAAAGTTGAAATATAAATGAAAAATTTGCCATGAAAAATTTATTTTGAGAATCATTTCCCACCAATTTTCAGTTACTTTTTTCTCAAAAACAAGAAACTTTCAATTTTATCTGCTTTCTAAGTCCTATTATTTATATATACTGTCAATCTATAACAGTCTTTTAAAAAGTATGTTTATTTTGAAACAAAGGAGCAAACATAATTCAAAGAACAAATTTGATCAATTGTAAATAGTATGGGAAAAGTTTCATAATAAGTTTAGTTTTAGTAACGATCATTTTATGTCTTTTCTAAAAATAACTAGCATAACCATCTTATGAAGCAGGAAATAAGCAAATACTTATTGATGTACAAACTTATTGGATGAAATTTCCAATTAGCATCCTTTGCCTTGCAGAATTTAACACCTATTTTACACCTCAGATAGATCAAAGATATTATTAAATTCATTTAGTTTATATCTTTAATAAGATGGATTCATTATTGTTCTGGATCCTTAATTTTAGTTCAGTTTTCATTGGTAGGAAAAGACAATTGAAAAAAAAATACCCATCAGATTGAATGAACTTCAACAGTATGCATAAAACAGATTTTTGTTTACCTCCATTTCCAGTGGCACAAGCAAATATAACCCAGCACACACAAGATCCCCATAACGTTCTGTGAACTGTATTATATAATGCTGCAACGTTGACAGACATTGGATGACCATTTATTTCATCATACAATCCATACAGAATAATTATAGCTAGTCCTGCAGCTACTATCCATACAAACAGGTTGATATACTACAAAATATAATTTTTCAAATGAAAAACATGGAGAAAGTACATACACAAACTATCTTTTAGACATCATTTTTGGTATAGTTTATATAAATTTCTATTGAACCTGGTGTACTGACTTGTCAAATTTTAAAAGATCACATCAGACAAATTGAACCTTGGATTACTTCGTATAATAAATAGCTGTGCCATTAGCGCATGATACATCTGGTGCAATTTCAAAGAAAAAATTTCAATTACTTCTCAATGTCATGTCAGAAATTTATGAAAACCAAAAGGGAGCTTACATCAATGGATATAAACAATTCACAAAGTTTCATCAGAAATGCTGAAAGCACTTTTGAGTTATCGTCTGAAAACTGGAAAATCCCCCTTTTTTAATGAATAAAACTACATCACTCAGAAATGTAACATCTAAAATTTATAAAATTCTAAAGGGAGCTTACATAAATAGATATAAAAATTCACCAAAATGTCTTGCAAACTGGTGAAAGCATTGTTGAGTTATTGCGGAAAACTGGAAAATCCCCCCTTTTTTAATGATTAAAACCACAATACTCAGAAATGTAAAATCTTAAATTTATAAAAAACAAAAGGGAGCTCACGTCAATAGATTTAAAACAATTCACCAAAGTTTTATGCAAATTGGTTAAAGCGTTTTTTAGTTAATGTCCAACATGTTAACAATAGACAGACGGACTGACAACACTATACCATAATGAGTCCGTAAACGGGAATTTAAAAATGATCAAGAAAGGTTTTCTTCCATGTGTATGGGAGATTTTATACATTAACGTTACTAAATTGAGTAAGATTCAGAGCAGAGCAATTTCAAGGTTTTAATGAGAACTATTATTACCTATTGTAAGAAATTTTTAACCTTAAAATTAGACATTTTTTAGTGTCTTACTACATCTAAAACAAGAATGTGTCCATAGTACACGGATGCCCCACTCGTACTATAATTTTCTATGTTCAGTGGACTGTGAAATTGGGGTCAAAACTTTAATTTGGAATCAAAATTAGAAAAATCATACCATAGGGAACATGTGTACTAAGTTTCAAGTTGATTGGACTTCAACTTCTTCAAAAACTACCTTGACCAAAAACTTTAACCTGAAGCGAACGGACGCACAGATGAACGAACGGACGCACAGACGGACAAATGGAGGCACAGACCAGAAAACATAATGCCCCTCTACTATCGTAGGTGGGGCATAATTAACAGTCATTGTACCAAGAATATTCTTGTACCTAGGACTAAGACATGATCCTTGTCGTCAATATTTAGAAATAAGCTAAGGATTTACCCTACATGATAATTTATTTTTATGGGGGGAAGGGGAAAGGAAGCCTTTAAATCATATAAATACACATGCTTCCATATATAGGTCACATTAGTAATTTTCAAAAT
This sequence comes from Mytilus edulis, assembly GCA_019925275.1. Taxonomy (NCBI): domain Eukaryota; kingdom Metazoa; phylum Mollusca; class Bivalvia; order Mytilida; family Mytilidae; genus Mytilus; species Mytilus edulis. The sequence goes on from CM034353.1 coordinate 47,948,196, forward strand.
TATTGTGCTTCTGAAATCATGGTGATGTAACAAATGACCTTTCTGCACTAAATTGTCTAAACTTTATACAGTATTAACTTTATATATCTATATTTATGAAACAACAAATGATAAACCTAACTAGAGGCTCTGTGTCGCTCACCTTGGTCTATGTGAATATTAAACAAAGGACGCAGATGGATTCATGACAAAATTGTGTTTTGGTGATGATGTGTTTGTACATCTTACTTTACTAAAGTCTTGCTGGTTACAATTATCTCTATCTATAATGAACTTGGCCCAGTAGTTTCAGTGAAAAATGTTGATAAAAATTTACAAATTTTATGAAAATTGTTAAAAATTGACTATAAAGGACAATAACTCCTTAGGGGGTCAATTGACCATTTCCGTCATTTGACTTATTTGTAAATCTTACTTTGCTGAACATTATTGCTGTTTACAGTTTATCTCTATCTATAATAATATTCAAGATAACCAAAAACAGCAAAATTTCCTTAAAATTACCAATTCAGGGGCAGCAACCCAACAACGGGTTGTCCGATTCATCTGAAAATTTCAGGGCAGATAGATCTTGACTTGATGAACAATTTTACCTCAGTCAGATTTGGTCTTAATGCTTTGATTTTTGAGTTATAAGCCAAAAACTGCATTTTACCCCTATGTTCTATTTTTAGCCATGGCGGCCATCATGATTTGATGGCCGGGTCACTGCACACATATTTTAAACTAGTTACCCCAAAGATGATTTAGGCCAAGTTTGGATTAATTTGGCCCTGTAGTTTCAGAGGAGAAGATTTTTGTAAAAGATAACTAAGATTTACGAAAAATGGTTAAAAATTTACTATAAAGGGCAATAACTCCTAAAGGGGTCAACTGACCATTTCGGTCATGTTGACTTATTTGTAAATCTTACTTTGCTGAACATTATTGCTGTTTACAGTTTATCTCTATCTATAATAATATTCAAGATAATAACCAAAAACAGCAAAATTTCCTTAAAATTACCAATTCAGGGGCAGCAACCCAACAACGGGTTGTCCGATTCATCTGAAAATTTGAAGGCAGATAGATCTTCACCTGATAAACAATTTTACTCCTTAGTCAGATTTGCTCTAAATGCTTTGGTTTTTGAGTTATAAGCCAAAAACTGCATTTTACCCCTATGTTCTATTTTTAGCCATGGCAGCCATCTTGGTTGGTTGGCCGGGTCACTGGACACATTCTTTAAACTAGATACCCCAATGATGATTGTGACCAAGTTTGGTATAATTTGGCCCAGTAGTTTCAGAGGAGAAGATTTTTGTAAAAGTTAACGACGAAGGACGACGCCGGACGCAAAGTGATGGGAAAAGCTCACTTGGCCCTTTGGGCTAGGTGAGCTAATAAAAATGACAGCAGATCACATTGGTCTATAAGGTGAATTCAACAATTACATAAAACAACTATTTTTGGTTAATATTATGCAGTTGTCATTCAAGTATTCTATATTTACCCTGTTAATCCGACATTTACAGTTAGTTCTGTATAGCACATAACCTGTAAACATTCCCACTAAATAGGGTCCTATACGGCAGTATGGTTTGATGTAGTAATAATCAAAGTAGGAAAAGAAGTCACCCCTACAAATATAAATCATTAATAAAACAAACATATAATCCATTACAAGTAATGTTAATGAGTGATAGATGATCAAAAAAAAATGTAACCCAGCCTATCTTAAAGTTAAAACTAAAATTAATTTATCTAAAACTAAAAACGTTTCCCTATCAGTAAAATTGTTTCAGTTAAATGTTATCTAGTGTAGTAAATTTTGTACTGTATAATGTTTTCTGGTGCAGGAAAATTTGTACTGTATAATGTTTTCTGGTGCAGGAAAATTGGAATAGTTTAAAGTTATATGGTGCAGTAAAACTGGTACTGTTTAATGTTTTCTGGTGCAGTTAAATTGGAATAGTTTAAAATTTATTTGGTGCAGTAAAATTGGTAGTTTAATGTTATCTGGTGCAGTAAAATTGGTACTGTTTAATGTTATTTGGTACAGTAAAACTGGAACTTTTTAATGTTATTTGTTGCAGTAAAATTGGAACTGTTTAATGTTATTTGGTGCAGAAAAATTGGAACTGTTTAATGTTACCTGGTGCAGTAAAATTGGTAACATTGCATAAGGAATAGGTTACCATAAAAAGAAACAAAACATTTAATCTATACAAACCCTGCTACAAGGGATGGTTTCATGTTGTATGTTTTTGATATAACTCCAGTTGCAATCCATGATCCCAACAAAATCACAAACATCACAATACCACCTATTGCCTTGGAGCTGTAACACATATTAAAATCATTAATTTATAATACTAATATGTTATAGCAAACACTTTATATGAGATCTTCCTTTGAGTTTTCTTTTTAAGAAGAAAGTATGATTATGCCATCTTTTCAAATTATGTGTTAAATGGTTACATTTGGTCAAATATTTCAATTCTAAAATGTTTTTGACATAACATAGACATTAAAATTGATGTTTCTTTTATACAACTTTAAATAATACTCACAAATTTTAAAAAGGATTGAAGAATTGAAAAGAATTATCATTTATTATGCTAATAGATTATTAGTCTAACTAGACAGGAAAATTTATCAGAGAGGTCAGAATAAATCATAAAGCTGAAGGGATAGAAATCACTGATGGAGATGGATAGTCATCATTTGAAATTTTGAAATCCTAAACTGTTCTTCAAATTTCTGCTGCAACATGAATTGTCTGATTTTCTTGGGATTCAGAATCTTTCATTTCAACATTGTTAAACCAATAATTGTTAACCTTCCTGTTACCCATAAAAACCTCATTTTATGTTCTTCAGCATTTGTTTTCTATCAATAAATTGTTCTGATGATGCCACCGTAAGTGGCAAAACATGTAGACAACAACAAAGCATTTCCTTGCAGTAATCCAGGATGTTGTTTTCGTTTTAGAGTTTTATAGTTTTATTTTCCAGAGGTTTTAAGACAAGAACAGCATACTCTGGTATCCATTCTGAATACTCTACCAGCTTGTACCATTAGAAAGTGTTAGTTCATGTGTATATTTTAATAAAATCGATCAAAAGTACATTTTCCACACATCAACTACACATCAACTACACATCAATATCATTATGATAAAAACATAAACTGAGAATAAGTTAACTTACAAGAAAAGTGGAATTATTATTAGTGGACTGATAACAAAAAACTGCATATCATTGGCTAGATACCATGTCCATGCCATACACTACAATAAACAAAATATTACAATATGTATTTATTCTATTCAGGTCATAAAATACAATAAGCAAGATATTACGATATGTATTTATTCTATTCAAGACAAACTCTACAATAAACAAGTTATCCCTATAAATGAAAGTTTCTGTATCAGCCACTGCACTACAATAAACAACTAAGTACTGGGTAAATGCGCACATCTATATGATTGATAAGAACATTGCCCTCGTTCAAATTGAATTATCATTTTAACCAGTAATCCAATGATTGACCCTTTCACTAACCTAAATTAAATAAATGTTAGTCAGAAAATGTTTACACCAAAATGGTAACATACATTTTTAGATGATCTTTGATATTTTGATTGATCTGTCAGTATTGCCAATGATATTTGTCAAAACATCTATCAAAGGGATTTCATGACTTCTCACAAACTATTGGTTTTTTTTTCAAATTTGTTACAGTTTGTTTGAAAAAGCAATTACCGGTAATCATATAAAATTGCCACATTTTTCAAGGATGGTAATATGTTTGGGTGGCAATAAACCAAGGAAAATCTTATTTACAGAAAATGAGACTTAGGAATCAGGATCATATATATTGATGGGACTTGACACTATCTAATCGTAGCCGATTTTATCGTCGGGTCATAGTTAAATAAAGATGCGATACAGAAACGGAAACGGACATGTGTTCGCTCATAACCCTAATAATTTCTAATATCAATAAAATGTCACTCAAACTAAGTTTTTAAAGCGATGCCAGTGTATCTAGTTTGTGATCTGTCACTTTCGATTTGTTATAATCTCTTACATGTCATCACAGAAGGGTATAGAATGCAAACAGGGTAATGGCGTCCAATTGCACTCCAAAATTCACAAACCATTAACACTTCACATCAAATAAATCACACTTATATTGGTCATTTTATCTGACAAAATATTTCTACTTAATGATAAAATATTGAATTGAATGAATTGTTTGATAAAACTGAGATTTTATCAATTTTATACTGAAAAGCCTATCAGATTCATTTCCCGTTAGATATACTGTTTCCAGGAGAAATGTACATGTGGTATAGAAGTTGTTAAAATATACATATAGCATTCACAACCATCATAGTATAACAACAAATAAAAGAAGAGAAGAGCCTGAGTCCCTCGCCTTGGTTTGTGTGCATATTAAACAAAGGTACAGATGGATTCATGACAAAATTGTGTTTTGGTGTTGGTGATGTGTTTGTAGATCTTACTTGACTGAACAATCTTGCTGCTTACAATTAGCTCACCTTCGGGTCAGGTGAGCTAAAAATGAAGGCTTGATAGCAAATAAAATGCAATTTCAAACTAAATACATAACTCCAAGGTGTATAACTCTTTCAAAATATTTGATCAGACATTGCTGATATAAACTTTTGATATAAATTTGATAAACATCTGCCAATTTTTTTTTACACATGAGAGCGCTAACAATGCAATTTTCCATAAAATAAATATTTCCAAGGCATTTTGTAGACAGGGCATTAAAATGTATTCATGTACTACTACAGGTATATAATCCCATAAAGATCTTTAACATACATGCTTTTTACTCATAAACTACAACTTCCTGTGGCTTTCAAATACTCACCTGTGAACTTGTATCTTTTAGATTGACAAAGTTGTTTATATAAAAGAAATTGTAGTACCAAGCATCCTTACAATAGTTCACTTCCATTCCATCTTTTTTCCAAAGAGGACCACTTCCAATGTAAGGAAATAATGACACGTATACCATCAACACTAACATATATGGTGGAGTTAATCTGTAACAGAATTAGTCTAATTGACTTAAATAGTGAAATTAAGATTAACATAAATAGTGGAGTTATCTTGTAACAGAATAATAGTGTCAATAATTCCACTGTATGAAATATTGTACAAAAATGTTAACAAGACTTTTTCCTCAAAATATTGAAATACATGTGCTGTAATATTTCAGAATAGACTTCCTAGAGAGAACATCAACACACACATACACACAACCAGTAACACTAAATCATATTTCGCATTCCTTTCATTTAAACAATTCTTTATAATAAACAACACAACTTCATGATAAATTACCTTACATTAAAGCCTGAAAATTTTCTGATGTACAGACAGATGGACAGACTAATGGTCGGGCACACAGATAGGAATAAATATTGCCCCAAACTGTTGTTAGTTTATACACCAGTTACAAACAGGCTTTTTTATTACCTTTTTTTTTAATTTGAACTCCCATTTGTTTTTGTGTTTCCGAACTTTTGGTCAACTAACCTAAACTATGATCCAAATGAATTTTGAAGTCAGTGAAAGTAATATCTACTTTATAATTCATCTGAAGGGGCTGCTGCAATAATAACCTTTACATACATTTTGTAATTTTTTACAATGGTGTTCCGTAAGTACTTTCCGAGGTTAGCTAATTGACTATGATTTCAAAATACAGACATGTTCCATTAACTTCATAATGGTTGATTTGGCCATTGGAAAACAGCATAGCTAAGTCTCTCTTTATGACTCTGCCAAGGGGAGACAAAAACTGCTGCTAATTTTTTTTAATTTTCCTAATCACTTTCTGCATAAGTGATGAATAATGAGATCCATTGTTCAAGCATTTTTCAGCAACTATGCCTGTCTTCTTCCATGAATCCTTGAGGTCAAAAAATTGGACAAAAAATTGTCAATGTTGAAATATTTTCCTTGGAATTGCTAATTTTTAAGAATGCTTGGTAACAGTTCACAAAGAGCTCAGTTCTAGTGAAAATATAAAAAAAATATGATAGAACATACCTCCAGAATCTATGGAAATAAAACATAAACCAATTTATCTTGCCATCTTTTTTCTTCATCTCCTTCATTATTAGGTAAGTTAACAAGAGCCCACTGAAATAAAAAAAAATATAAATGCATTTCCTACTTGATGTTAGAACCAGGAACAATATAATGTAATAATCCAATCAAAATATTGTAAACCCTGTTATTCTATTTTTTATGATTTGAAGACTAAATCTAACTTTTAACTGTACAAGTTTTATTTGCATTTTAAATTAAATCATATCAAAGTTTTAAGCACTGACTGTAACATGGCTGTGTAGGAAAATGTATAAGTTGAAAACATCATTAAAACTTCAACAATAAAGATTCTGGAAAGGATATCCTGAGGAGATTGCAAAATTTCACAAAAAATGAACACTGCATGAACATGCTGGAATGTCTCGTCTGCTATACTGACAAATTTCTTTTTCCTTTACTAGTAAGAACTTTTTCATAAACTTTAAAATATACAATAATTCGATGCATAAGCCTGTTAATTTATTTTTATTCCATTTATCATTTATCTGTTATTACATCTCTTTGCAAAGTCTTTACATCAAAGGACTGTCCTATTGTAGGAATAGTTCTTTAACTTGGTAATGGGGGACATGTAAAAAGTAACCAATATACATTTATTTTTTGTTGGGCACAAGTTTTTGTGAATTATGGAAAGATTGTATGTTTGTGGATAATTCATTTCATGGTTTTGCAGAAGTCTACATACAAACCTACATAAAACTTATGCTTTGTTGAAAATCGTTATCTGTGGTTCACCTTCATCCATGAAATCCACGGAAAGATGTATCCCAGGAATAATAATGAGTCCCAGTAAAATATTTACCTGAGAGTGAAAAAGGTATCAACAGACACTAAAGCATTCAGTATTGCTCCAAAAGTCCATCTCTTGAACATCAGTATAGTAAATGGAAGCTGGTTATCTACAAATATAATATTGTTTTGTACATTGTACAAAATTATACAGACAATTTTTTGTTGGTTGTCTTTTTTCACTGAAAACATTGACTTTCATAATTTAAATCAAATTGTTCAAGATTTTATTTATCAAAAGATAGCATCATTTCTCTCTCATTTCATCCCAAAATTCTTCTTTTAAGATAATGATAGCTTTAATTGATTAAAATGTAAGCCATGAATTATCAACAGTGTATATTGCTACTCCATATAAAAAGTTCTACCATACATGCTAGCATATAAACATGGAGGAACTGCAGAATAGCAGCACTGTAAAGAAAGTCTATGACTAATATTATGAATACTTTACTGTTTTAAAAGAATTTTAATTTATTAATACTGAATTTCATGTAAAAGGATTACTCAGAATTTCGTGAATTCTGAAATTTGTGGATATGCATTCTAAACGGAAAATTTCCTTTTCATAGGGAACGACATTTTGTGGTTCAATCTAACTACAAAATCAACAAAAATTGGTACCTAGAGACAATAAGTTGTTACAAGAGATATACAAAGTGGAAAAAGTTCTTAAATACATGTAGGTTTTTTCTGCTAAAAAGATTTTTGACAAATTAACAGAATTATGACTCTCTTATGAGTTATAATAATGCATACCAGAAATTGGTGAAAATAATATTCCATAGGTATGTCCCAAAATGACCCATGACATGCTAATAAATCTGATTCCATTCACTGCATTCAAACTTCCAGCAGATTGATCAGTACTCAAAATTTTGGCACCATTTGTGTAAATGGAGAATGATAGTAGAAGTTTTCCAAGTAATCCTATAAGATAAATAACAATATCAATGCATACCTGCAAGGGGAGATAAAAATGCGTAGGTATGTCCTAATATCACCCATGACATGCTAATAAAGCGTATTCCATTCACTGAGGTTAAGCTGCCAGCTGATTGGTTGGTACTCAAAATCTTTGCTCCATTTGTGTATACAGAAAAGGATAAAAGGATTTTTCCAAACGTTCCTGTAAATAATACATGTATAAGCAATGTGTCCTGTTTTACTTGCACTATTTTTTTTTTTCCAATAAAGGATGTAATAATGCAAAATAGAGGAGAAGATACCAATGGCAAGTCTGTGGCCAGGAATTTCTAAGGGGAGGTTACATGAACTCAACTTTAACAGTTACAATTCCAAATTCAAACAGAACATTGACTTGTCAAGTGCTTATTTGTTTTAAGGGCGGGGGTTCAAACCCCTTGAACCCCCTGGCTACGGGCCGGGTGTGAAAGGTATATTCAAAAAACATAAGTTTAAAATGAACTTACAATGTTACGGCAAAAATGTTCTTTCTCCTTTATCTTTTCTGATAACAATAATTTTCTTTTACACACAATATGACTATTAGGAAATAAAACTTATTTACCTGGTTTGTATTCCTGTGTGGTTTTATCTCCAATCAATGGTGTGTCTTCTTCTGCTGTTATTTTATGATGATAGATTTCTGTAACTTCACCATTTAGTAACCCAGCCATTGTCTGAGCCTTTGACTTAGGCCATTGCATGTAAAGAACATCATAGACAGTACCAATTACCATAACTGTCATGAATAGTGACACTATCACTCTGTAATATTTCATAATAAGCCCATTTATATTTAAATATTTGGATCTTACGAGTCAAAAGAATAGTTGAAGTGAGCATAAAATTTGTTTAACATGTTTAAAGTGGTGAACAAAAACTAATCAAAGTGATGGAAATCACTCATGGAAAGATTAGAAGAGTAGTTTGAATTGTTTCATATTAAGGTATGGTGGGGAAAAATGAACATTTATAAAGCACTATTGCTGAAAATTGCATTTACAGCAGGTCTTTAGAAGGAAACTTGCTTTTCCAGTATGAAGATAAAATGAGCTCAAATTAAATAATATGGGTCTCTTAATTTGCACAATTTTATTTAAACTGCAGTTTATATCTTATCGAAATTATGTTGCCGGTTCTGAACATGTTTCAAAAAAACAAAAAAATGCAAAAATTCTTCTAGTAAATGTTACCATCTATCCTTGTAAGACATAAATCTGGACCAACAGCTTAAAACTTTAAAGTGTCAACAAACAAAATTGAAAAATGTTGTTATGGGGCATTTTATAAGTTGAAACAGAGGTTATAGGGCATTGAAGATTAAAAGTTTTAGAGTGCCTTTTGTTCAATTTTTAAAGTATTTTTCTACACAGGGCATTGAAAATGTACTTTTTCAACGTAACCAATTAAAAAACTTATCTTATTGAAAAGTGGATTCTTTCTTGATTGCAAACATATGTATTCACTTCTAATAAAAATTCAAATGACTAAAATAGACATAATGATTGATGGGAAATAAAGTAATAAACAATGGTTTGTTATAATTAAAAGTTTTAAAATTTTTAAACTGTTTCAAGCCAATTCCTGATAAAAAAAAGTGTACTAATTTAATTGTTGATTAATTACAGATGATTATTGGAAATTTATCAAGTAAATTATAGGCCTTACTTGAATACCTTTTATTTATTCATATTTATATTCATATTTCATTTTTTTAAGATCTTGTTAATCCATTAATCATTTATCTTTCAGATATAATTTACAGAATCACTTTATGTAATGTAGATCAAAGGTAATTGGCAATAAATAAATCATCCTTATAAATATCAAACATCTAATATACACATATGTGTATTCAATTATGAGGTCAAATACTTGTGTATTAAGAATTATATTGAGTGGTCTGTATAATTATGTAAGACTAAGGTTGATAGGTAATGTGGTCAATTTGATTAGCAGTTTAGGAGGTGGGGCATTGTAATTAAAGGTTCACCTTGTCTCTGATTGTTTAGTGATAATGACAGTTGTCAATCATACTAGTTGAATCAATACCCAGTTACCTAATCAAAATGTTTTTTAAAAGCCTGCACATCAACACACCTTAATCATGTTAATGACATACATTCTTGAATGAACTGCTCCAATAATATACCCAGTTTTTTTCAGTTTATATGTGTATTATGTGCACATATATCAGAACCATAGGGAACTATATTTCAGTGTGAATACATTTAGTAACAGTAGCTAACCTGTCCTGTTGTTATGGAGGCTGGTGCCTAAGTAAAGATTTAGAACAAGTTCTAATCTTTCCAAAAAACTAAATAGTAATGTACATGTGTGATACCAACTTCTGACACAAAATACGACTTTGGAGTCTGTTACACAAAAAAAACTTACGACTATGATTAATCGTAAGTTATGAACAATGCAGTATACTTACGATCAATCTTAGTCGTAAGTTTGTTTTGTGAAACAGACTCCTGCAATAGCTTTCACCAAGTTTCCATTTAATCAAATGTTTAAGAATCTAAAAACATGAGCTATAATACGCCAAATGGCCTGAATAGAGAATAAATGGGACAAATTGAAATAGACAATGATATCTTACTGAAATAATAGCAAAGATAAAGAAGATGGTATGAGAAGCCAGAGAAGGCCACTATTTTGGTTCCTTGAATCTTTTTATAAATCTACCAAATAGCATCCTTCACAAAATATTCAAAAGACATTAGTATGTCTAACATCAGTATTCATATTTTCAAATTTTGTCTTACATGAGTGTGATAGTGCCTCACAATTTAATATCATGTTATTTATATTTAGATAAGAGCAACTGCCTTACCCAAAAACTATATTTTCTACAAAATGCATTTTTCTTAGATGTACATCACTGTAAAATATCTTTTGGTAGTAGCTTTTGCTCATATATATATTAACCAAAAACTGTGTGCAAAATGACCATTTTTGGCCAGAAATTTAAATTCAAAATGTTTATAATGTTATTGTAACATCAAAAGTGACCATTATGCAATTCAGGATGTACTTTGGTGAAATACAAAATATCAATAATTTAAAAATAATACTATTAACTGGTAAAAAAATTAAGTCCATTTATTAGTAAAATACAGAAAACTAGGAACAACATTTTTACTAAATCCTTCTAGATACTAGCTTTTTATCATAAACAAGCTTCTGTCCAAGTTTGGTATACATCCAGGATAGTTTAAGAAAGTTATTAAAATTTTAAAAACTGTAACCACAGAGTGAATGTAAAGTTTCTGGCAGAAAAACTTAAGTCCATTTATAAGTAAAATACAGAAAAAATGTTTTTTTTCTTCACATTACCGGTACTATCTTATGATCATAAACAAGGTTCTGTCCAAGCTTAGAAGAAATCCAGGATAGTTTAAGAAAGTTATTAAAATTTAAAAAACTTTAACTACAGAGTGAATGTAATGTTTCCTGGCAGAAAAACAAAGTCCATTTATAAGTTAAATAGAAAAATGGATTTTGTTTTTACAAAATTAACTTCTGGATACTATCTTATGATCATAAACAAGCTTCTGTCCAAAATGTATTGAGCAAAATCTCAAATATCAGTTTCAACAAGAATGCTTTGCATTTGTTGCAGAATGACCTAAAACTTTATGCTATCGTATTTTTAAAAATAATTTTCAATTTGAAAAATATTTTTCTGTTTTACCTTACAAATTCATTTATACATTATGCAAATATAGATGTGGTAGTCACCACTTGCAGATTGAGTCTGGAAGGTGGTAGAATTTACCGAGAGAAGACAGAATCTGCTGTCTCTGTGACTCAAACTACATTGGTGAAGAGTACCATTATATTGTGAATTGTTGATCTTTTAAGTTTGAAAGAAAGAAATCTTTACCTACATACTGCTGGTCAAAGCCTAATATCTATAAATTTGATCAACTGTTTAATTCATGTAATATTGTAATATTAGAAAAACTATGTAAATTTATCAAAAGTTATAAATGTGAAAGTCAGTCCTCCAAGTTAATTTCATTGTATTGTTCACACATGCTTGTAAAAATTGTACCTTATAGTTACATTTATATATGTATGTATGTTCTCTATAACTAATAATAATTGTAGTTTTATGAGAAATAAAGTATTCTTATATTTCGTATTCTTCCAAGTTAAGTAGAAATCCAGAATAGTTTATAAAGAAAGTTCTTAAAGTTTAAAAACTTTAACCACAGAGTGAATTTAATGTTTCCTGGCAGAAAAACTAAGTCCATTTATAAGTATGAGACAGAAAAAATAGGTTTTTTATTTACGAAATTAACTTCTGGATACTATCTTATGATCAAATACAAGCTTCTGTCCAAGTTTGGTAAAAATCTAGGATAGTTTAAGAAAGTTATTAAAATTTCCAAAACTTTAACCAGAGTGAATATTTGTGGACGCTGGCGACAATGACAATGACACATCACTGACGACGGAATGTAGGATCACTATGTTTCGCTTTTTCGACAAAAGTCGAAGGCTCAACAAAAATGATATAATCTAGAATCAAAATTCTTTAATATGAAAATAGTCTAAATTAGATGGTAACCAGAGTTCAAAAATCTGATCTGACATATGACTTTATAAAATCTGGTTTATGTGATGTAAATAGTAGTACATTTGTACTAGAGGCGTTAAGCTCTTTTATGGGTTGTATGATACTTACATTACAACAGTAGCTCTAGTATCAAATTCTCTGTCTGGATCTTGGCACTGCACTGATGCAGCCAGCATAGTATTATTGGGAATTTTTGACAGAACTGAAATGATATAAAACCTTTAGTAAGTAAGCACACAAACCCCATGTTCCTTATATAATGGTGGTACAGGTTATAGTGATATGCTGGCATTGTTTTTTTATAGGTATGATTCTTTCCTGTTATGATTTCAGATAAATATTTAAATAAATTGTTAACAGAGATATGTCTCGCCCATTTGTTATTTTAAAAATGCAAATTTGAAATTAAAATAGCAATTCTTTAACATGTAAGTTATGTAAATGTTCAAAGTCAATAAACCATGACTCAAAGTACAGGGCTAAACAATATCCACAAAATCCATATGTGCCAATGCTAGTACATACCAAGTACCATTGACTTTTTATAAGGTGTTCCCTGTAAACAAACCTTAACGCAAACATTAACTTGTAAACTATGTAAAAGTTTCAAAGTCAATGAACCATATAATGAGGGGGTTGGATATATAATCTCTATGGAAATGAAACCTGCAAATGCCAAAACATATGCATACCAAATATCAATGACTTAACATAAGAGGTTCATCTTAAACGGACCTAATCACAAATTAATACATGTAAAGTGAGCAAAAGTTTCAAAGTCATTAGACCATGACTGAGAGGGTGGGTCAAATAATCGCCATGGTAACGAGATGTGCCAATGCTAATACAACTGCATACCAAATATCAATGACCTACCACTAGTGGTTCACAATAAACTAGACCTAATCACAAACAAATACATCATTGATGCTGCCGCTACCACCAAACTAGAGGCTCTTAAGAGCCTGTGTCGCTCACCTTGGTCTATGTGCATATTAAACTAAAGACACAGATGGATTAATGACAAAATTGTGTTTTGGAGATAGTGATGTGTTTGTAGATCTTATTTTACTGAACATTCTTGCTACTTACAATTATCTCTGTATATAACGAACTTGGCCCATTAGTTACAGAGGAAAATATTTTGTTAAAATTTACAACTAGAGGCCCTAAAGAGCCTGTGTCGCTCACCTTGGTCTATGTGAATATTAAACAATGGACACAGATGGATTCATGACAAAATTGTGTTTTGGTGATGGTGATGTGTTTGTAGATCTTACTTTACTAAACATTCTTGCTGCTTACAATTATCTCTATCTATAACAGTACTTTCTGTGGAAAATGTTATTGAAAATCTTCAAATTTTAAGAAAATTGTTAAAAATTGACTATGAAGGGCAATAACTCCTTAGGGGGTCAATTGACTATTTTGGTCATACTGACTTATTTTTAGTTCTTACTTTGCTGTACATTATTGCTGTTTACAGTTTATCTCTATCTATAATAATATTCAAGATAATAACAAAAAAACAGCAAAATTTCCTCAAAATTACCAATTCAGGGACAGCAACCTAACAACCGATTATTCGATTCATCTGAAAATTCCAGGGCAGATAGATCTTGACCTGATCAACAATTTTACTTCCTGTCAGATTTGCTCTTAATGCTTTGGTTTTTGAGTTATAAGCCAAAAACTGCATTTTACCCCCATGTTCTATTTTTAGCCATGGCGGCCATCTTGATTTGTTGGCCGAGTTACCGGACACATTTTTTTAACTAGATACCGCAATGATGATTATGGCTAAGATTGGTTAAATTTGGCCCAGTAGTTTCAGAGGAGAAGATTTTTCTAAAAGATTACTAAGATTTACGAAAAATGGTTAAAAATTGACTATAAAGGGCAATAACTCCTAAAGTGGTCAACTGACCATTTTGGTCATGTTGACTTATTTGTAGATCTTACTTTGCTGAACATTATTGCTGTTTACAGTTTATCTCTATCTATAATAATATTCAAGATAATAACCAAAAACAGCAAAATTTCCTTAAAATTACCATTTCAGAGGGAGCAACCCAACAACGGAATGTCCGATTCATCTGAAAATTTCAGGGCAGATAGATTTTGACCTGATGAACAAGTTAACCGCATGTCAGATTTGCTTTAAATGCTTTGGTTTTTGAGTTATAAGCCAAAAACTGCATTTTACCCCTATGTTCAATTTTTAGCCATGGCGGCCATCTTGGTTGGTTGGGCGGGGCACCGGACACATTTTTTAAACAAGATACCCCAATGATGATTATGGCCAAGATTGGTTAAATTTGGCCCAGTAGTTTCAGAGGAGAAGATTTTTCTAAAAGATTACTAAGATTAACGAAAAATGGTTAAAAATTGACTAAAAAGGGCAATAACTCCAAAAGTGGTCAACTGACCATTTTGGTCTTGTTGACTTATTTGTAGATCTTACTTTGCTGAACATTATTGCTGTTTACAGTTTATCTCTATCTATAATAATATTCAATGTTAATAACCAAAAACAGCAAAATTTCCTTCAAATTACCATTTCAGGGGCAGCAACCCAACAACGGAATGTCCGATTCATCTGAAAATTTCAGGGCAGATAGATCTTGACCTGATGAACAATATAACCCTCTGTCAGATTTGCTCTTAATGCTTTGGTTTTTGAGTTATAAGCCAAAAACTGCATTTTACCCCTATGTTCTATTTTTAGCCATGGCGGCCATCTTGGTTGGTTGGGCGGGGCACCGGACACATTTTTTAAACTAGATACCCCAATGATGATTGTGGCCAAGTTTGGTTAAATTTGGCCACGTAGTTTCAGAGGAGAAGATTTTTGTAAAAGTTAACGCAGGACGACGACGACGACGGACGCCAAGTGATGAGAAAAGCTCACTTGGCCTTTCGCCCAGGTGAGCTAAAAATTTACAAAATTAATGAAAATTGTAAAAAATTGACTGTAAAGGGCAATAACTCCTTAAGGGGTCATTGACTTATTTGTAGATCTTACTTTGCTGAACATTATTGCTGTTTACAGTTTATCTTTATCTATAATAATATTCAAGATAATAACAAACAAGAATGTGTCCTCAGTACACGAATGCCCCACTCGCACTTTCATTTTCTATGTTCAGTGGACCGTGACATTGGGATAAAAACTTTAATTTGGCATTAAAATTAGAAAGATCATATCATAGGGAACACATGTACTAAGTTTGAAGTTGATTGGACTTCAACTTCATCAAAAACTACCTTGACCAAAATTTTAACCTGAAGCGGGACAGACGGACGAACGGACGGACGGACGAACGAACGGACGCACAGACCAGAAAACATAATGCCCCTCTACTAACGTAGGTGGGGCATAAAAATGGCAAAATTTCCTTAAAAATTACCAATTCAGGGGCAGCAACCCAACACCCAGTTGTCCGATTCATCTGAAAATTTCAGGGCAGATAGATCTTGACTTTATAAACAATTTAACCCCCATGTCTGATTTGCTCAATGCTTTGGTTTCAGAGTTATAAGCCAAACTCTACATTTTACCCCTATGTTCTATTTTTAGCCATGACAGCCATCTTGGTTGGTTGGCTGGGTCACTGCACACAGTTTTTTAAACTAGATACCTCAATGATGATTTTGGCCAAGTATGGTTAAATTTGGCCCAGTAGTTTCAGAGGAGAAGATTTTTGTAAAAGATAACAAAAATTTACGAAAAATTGGTAAAAATGACTATAAAGGGCAATAACTCCTTTAGGGGTCAACTGACCATTTTGGTCATGTTGACTTATTTGTATATCTTACTTTGCTGAACATTATTGCTGTTCACAGTTAATCTCTATCTATAATTATATTCAAGATAATAACCAAAAAAGGCAAAATTTCCTTAAAATTGTCAATTCAGGGGCAGCAACCCAACAACCGGTTGTCCGATTTGTCTGAAAATTTCAGGGCAGATAGATCTTGACTTGATAAACAATTTAACCTCTTTTGTAAGATTTGCTCTAAATGCTTCAGTTTCAGAGTAATAAGCCAAAATCTACATTTTACACCTATCTTCTATTTTTAGCCATGGCAGCCATCTTGGATGGTTGGCTGGTTCACAGGACTCATTTTTTAAACAAGATACCCTAATGATTATTGTGACCATCTTTGGTTAAATTTGGCCCATTAGTTTCAGAGGAGAAGATTTTTGTAAAAGTTAACGACGACAGACGTGGTGAGGTGAGCTAAAAAAGGACCATAAAAATATTTTGAAACTGACCTAATTGAATTTGCTGAAGTGACCTGGTGACCTTAGGTAATTTCAAAATGTGACCTTGTGACCTAAGGAAGTAATTACCCTTTTGGAGCCTAATATCTAACTTTTAAATCAAAAACATGATAATAACTCAATCTTTTATCAATTTCAATATATTATAACCTCATCTAATTAATTTTCAGTGTGTTTATAAAAAATTCATGAAAATAGGTTTTAATCGACACCACATTAAATTAAAGAATTGTGAAATTAAAAAGCAATCATCCTTTAAGATAATTATACCTAGAAATGATTATAAATTTTTGATAATCCTTGATCACAATTCATCAAGGATATCACATTTTCCTCACTTTTGATATGCATTAAACTTCAGACAGTATAAATTTTCTTGTATTCTCTTTGAGGCTTGAGGCTACACTTTCAATTTAAACCCTATTTGCAAAGTTATGTCTTTCTTTAGATTGAATCTCAGCTGAATTGGTCAATGAAAGTACTTCAATCTGCATTGAGATGCATATATACCTGTGTTCAACAATATTAATGTGTCATTCTCAGAACATCCATCAGGAACACATACACCTAACCTTATCATGTACTGACTACCCGCAGCTAGCTGAAATTAAAAATAAAACTATTGTTTTATCAATTATCATGACATTTTTTCTATCCGTTCTTAGTAAATCATAATAATACCAATTTTCTATTATATATATACATTTTCCAATTAAACAATTTTTATAGTGATCATGATGGCAAGGAATATATTCACATGAAGGTGTAGTATATTTTTATTGAGGTTTAACTTTGTAATTTCATACTAGTGTTTTATCAGTGCTCTTCCTTCCTGAGGAAATAATAGGAATAGTTTTAAAATGTATGGGAATCTACTTTGATATCAATACACAACTTCACAAAATTTTCACAAGCATTTCATACTGATAAAAAACTTAAACATTTTTTAAATTTTACTAACCATTTTACATTAATTCATTAATAGTAAAATTTCATAAATTTTTATCCCATCTTAAAATCCAATGATCACATAGGAGAATGGCTAGATCACACAAACAAAATATTTCTAGATACCATTATGATAGTTCAAATCAAATTTGGTTGAATTTAATTCATGTGGTTTCAAAAGGGATTTTTTTAATAATTTACAACGAAAGATGCTAAGCATGCTAAGTGATGACAATTATTTGCCAATTGGGCTACAAAAAAAGTCAAAACTGATTTTTTGTTCCAATTTAGAACTTACTGGATTAGGTATGACTTTTGCAGGAATTGGTATTCCAACCAAACAATATTCCCCATCAAATGGTGCAATTGCTGTATCTTCTGTCAGATTACTATGTATAGCAAGACATTCCTCATAATCACCTAACCATGTGATATCACCATCAAGAAAATCAGCAGGAGGTTTGGCTGCTGCATCTATCACTGTAAAAAAAGAACCATGTGATTACCATGTGATATCACCACCAAGGAAATCTGGAGGTTTGGCTGCTGCATCTATCACTGTAAAATAAAATCATGTGATTACCATGTGATATCACCATCAAGGAAATCAGCAGGAGGTTTGGCTGCTGCATCTATCACTGTTAAATAAAATCATGTGATTACCATGTGATATCACGTTCAAGGAAATCAGCAGGAGGTTTGGCTGCTGTAAATATCACTGTAAAATAAAATCATTTGATAACCATGTGATATCAACATCAAGGAAATCAGCAGGAGGTTTAGCTGCTGCATCTATCACTGTAAAATAAAATCATGTGACTACAATGTGATATCACCATCAAAGATATGAGCAGTGATTTCACTGCAATTTTTAGAGTTTGATAGAAACAGATGTCTATCATTTGCCATATAAATTTTATTGAAACATTGAAAATACTTTGGATCTCATCCTGATTTAGTGACAAAAGAGTCCTGTGCATTCCTAAAAATTGATTTTCTGATTTGGATAAAAAAAAGTGTTCTTTTTAACCCATGTGAAAAGTTATGCAAAAAAGTATGATCCATATTAAGCCAGCACTTAACTTTAAAGTATGTGTTGCTGTGATTTGTACTGAATTGATTTAAAATAAATGTGCTGTTTTATATTTTCGGCTATAGGATCAGTACGATCTACCGAATAACCTGGAGCCAATAACAAAACACTCTTGTGATGGTTCTTTGTATTATTAATCAAACTGTGTTTGAATTTTTTTAACTGAATGGTTTAAAGAATTGTTATGCTGTAAAACCAGTCCCAGGTAAAGAGGAATGTTAATTAACATATCACAACACAAGAGACTTATATTATAAATTTAGTTCCAAGTTGTTATGTCTTCTCATACATGTCATATGCATATCTACTTACTCAACCTTTTGGTCTTTGGTTTATAATTGACTCATAATTAACTTATTTTTTTTATTTTTTGCAATCTAAAAATTATCACAAATTAATATTCATAAAACATAACAATCATTTATGGCATTCAAAATTGTATAGCTCATGTCTGAAGACTAGTACAACTATCTTAAACCAATATATGTGTGTAATATACTATATTATTTATTTGTGACATTACTTTTAAAATTTATTCAAGATAGGGTAAAGTATACATGTACATAGGTGACTTAAACAAATTATATGCCAGACAGGGTGAATAACTAGGATCTTTTTATTTAAATCTTATATTGAAAAAGGTTGAAAATAAGGATTAGTGGCAGTGCAAGAACACATACTACAAAAATAACTCAAAACAAACAATACATATGCTGTGTAAACATGAAATCTTCAAATATCTGCAAGATTTTTTTCTAATATTTGTTTTCTTATATTAGACCATACATGTATGAAATTTATGGCAAAAAATTGAATTGATTATTTCAATCTATTGATGGCTTGAAAAGATGTTTACTTTATACGGGACTAGAATTTGAACCTAATTTACTGATCACTGAGCACTTATTTCATAATCACTTGCAATGAATCATCTCTACATAAATGATAAAAAAGAAGAAAGCGTTATTTTCTTGAAATCTGTCAAGAGTGGACAAAATTTTTAATAAATGCACAAAAGTGGATAAGTAAATATGTTTTTGAAAATGCCACACACTATCTAGTAGAGTTTAATCATCATGCCAAGTTTTATAACCAAACTCAATGTGGTTTTCAAGTTAGACAGTAGAAACAATGTGTGTACAATTTACAAAAGTGGTTAAGTTAAACTAAATTCTGTCATGATTGTTTGATTGATTGTTGATGTTTTAATGCCACTTGTATGTGCTACATTTGAGCTATTTGGTGGCGGTCAGTTTTAATTGGTGGAGGAAGCTGGAATGCCTAGAGAATCCACCAGCCTCATGACATCTAATGTACTTTCTTGTTCAGTGTGTTTGACACATCTTTTACTAGTGGTTAATATGCTTGCTTAATTTTGTGACAGAATACCAAAAAGTTTGAAATTTAGAAAACAAAAATGAAGAACGCATGCATGTACAAACAGATTACTATAATAGGCTATCCCCAGATTATTTGAGCTAGGATGAAATTTGAAAAAGACAGAAGTTTTAAATAAAAGAAGGCAGAATGAGACACTTTGCAAAAAAATCCTTGGACAACATTTTTCATCCTCAACTTCTTGGTAACAAAAAGTTAAATTTTGGACTATTTCTGTCCACATATTTCTAAATTCAAAGTTATTAAGTTGTTTACTAAAGCCTCAATCACACCTTAAC
Organism: Mytilus edulis; assembly: GCA_019925275.1. Classification (NCBI taxonomy): domain Eukaryota; kingdom Metazoa; phylum Mollusca; class Bivalvia; order Mytilida; family Mytilidae; genus Mytilus; species Mytilus edulis. The sequence goes on from CM034353.1 coordinate 47,968,693, forward strand.
AAACAGCTCAAATGGAAGCCTAACGGATAACTTTTTTTTCAATCCGTATGTGTCCGTTAGATGTCCGTCCATATCCGTTGCATGTCTGTTTAGCATATATTTTATCCGTTCATTTTGTCCAGTTGAAAATTTTGAGCATGTTCAAAACTTTGAATGGACGTCTAACGGATGAAATGTCCGTTGAACGACCGGTAGGCGTCCGTTTTGTACGATACTCGTCCGTTTCATTTCCGTTTTGTATCCTTTACGTGTCCGTTATACATCCTTTGGAGGTCTTGCAGGTAAATTCACCAACGGACTTCTACCTCTACCGGACTTATAATGGATAAAAAGAATGATGAACGGATCTGAAACGGATAAATATAAAAAAGAAGATGTGGTATGATTGCCAATGAGACAACTCTCCACAGGAGATAAAAATGACACAGAAATTGACAATTATAGGTAACCATACGGCATTCAACAATGACCAAGCCCATAGCACATAGTCAGCTATAACAGACCCCGAAATAACAATGTAAAACAGTTCAAACAAGAAAACTAACGGCCTTATTTATATAAAGAAAATACACGAAAAACAAATATGTAACACATAAACAAATGGCAACCACTGAATTACAGGCTCCTGACTTGGGACAGGCACATACATACATAATGTGGCAGAGTTAAACATGTTAGCGGGATACCAATCCTCCTCCTAACCTGGGACAGTGGTATTATAACAGTACATCATTAGAACAAACTATAACTAGAGGCTCTTAAGAGCCTGTGTCGCTCACCTTGGTCTATGTGACTACATGTATTAAACAAAGGACACAGTTGGATTCATGACAAAATTGTGTTTTGATGATGGTGATGTGTTTGTAGATCTTACTTTACTGGACATTCTTGCTACTTACAATTTTCTCTATCTATAATAAACTTTAGTTACACAGAGGAAAATATTTTGTAAAAATTTACAAAAATTTATAAAATTAATGAAAATTGTTAAAAATTGACTATAAAGGGCAATAACTCTTTGAGGGGGTCAACTGACCATTTAGGTTATGTTTGACTTATTTGTAGATCTTACTTTGCTGAACATTATTGCTGTTGACAGTTTATCTCTATCTATAATAATATTCAAGATAATAACCAAAAACAGCAAAATTTCTTGAAAATTACCAATTGTGGGGCAGCCACCCAACAACCCATTGTCCAATTCATCTGAAAATTTCAGAGCACATAAATATCGACTAGATAAACAATTTAAGCCCTTTCAGATTTGCTCTAAATGCTTTGGTTTCAGAGTTATAAGCCAAAATCTACATTTTACCCCTATGTTCTATTTTTAGCCATGGCGGCCATCTTGGTTGGTTGGCCGGGTCACCGGACACATTTTTAAAACTAGATACTCCAATGATGATTGTGGCTAAGTTTGTTAAATTTGGCCTAGTAGTTTCAGGAGAAGATTTTTGTAAAAGACTACAAAATTTACAAAAAATTGGTTAAAAATGACTATAAAGAGCAGTTTATCTCTATCTATACTAATATTCAAGACAAGAGTGCACACACTGAAATGTCTCGCCTTCTTTCCTAATCATTGATTTTATGTTGATAGTCCTAAATGTAAAGCTTTATTACAACTGTCACATAAACTTAACATTAACCAAGAAAACCAAACATTGATCAATAATGAACCATGAAAATGATGTCAAGGTCAGATAAACATGATAAACCATGCCAGGCAGACATGTATATATACAGCTAACAATTCTTTCATACAATGCCAGGCATACATGTATATATACAGCTAACAATTCTTTCATACAACAAATATAGTTGACCTACAGCTTATAGTTTAAGAAAAACAGACCCCAAAAAAAAACTTAACACTGAGCAATGAACTGTGAGAATGAGGTCAAGGTCAAATTTAATCTGCGCGACTGACATATAGATCATAAAATATTTACATACACCAAATATAGTTGGCCTATTGCTTATTGTATTAGAAAAATAGACCAAAACTCAAAAACTTAACTTTGACCACTGAACCATGAAAATGAGGTCAAGGTCAGATAAAACCTACCAGCTAGACATGTACACCTTACAATCATTCCATACACCAAATATAGTAGACCAATTGCATACAGTATAAGCAAAACAGACCAAAACACAAAAACTTAACTATAACCACTGAACCATGAAAATGAGGTCAAGGTCAGATGACACCTGCCAGTTGGACATGTACACCTTACAGTCCTTCCATACACTGAATATACTAGACCTATTGCTTATAGTATCTGAGATATGGACTTGACCACCAAAACTTAACCTTGTTCACTGATCCATGAAATGAGGTCGAGGTCAAGTGAAAACTGTCTGACGGGCATGAGGACCTTGCAAGGTACGCACATACCAAATATAGCTATCCTACTACTTATAATAAGAGAGAACTTAACATTACAAAAAAATTTAACTTTTTTTTCAAGTTGTCATTGAACCATGAAAATGAGGTCAAGGACATTGGACATGTGACTGATGGAAACCTTGTAACATGAGGCCTCCATATACAAAGTATGAAGCATCCAGGTCTTCTACCTTCTAAAATATAAAGCTTTTAAGAAGTAAGCTAACACCACCGCCGTAGCAGCCGCCGCCGGATCACTATCCCTATGTCGAGCTTTCTGCAACTAAAGTCGCAGGCTCGACAATAATAACCAACTAGAGGCTCTTTAAGGCTCTAAAGAGCCTGTGTCACTCACCTTGGTCTATGTGAATATTAAACAAAGGAAGCAGATGGATTCATGACAAAATTGTGTTTTGGTGATGGTGATGTGTTTGTATATTTTACTTTACTAAACAGTCTTGCTGCTTACAATTATCTCTATCTATAATAAACTTGGCCCAGTAGTTTCAGTGGAAAATGTTAATAACAAGAGGCTGTCACAACGACAGCAAACCGGATTTATTTACATTTATTTGTGTCCTGGCAATATCACAAGAACCATTACTGATGAATGGTGAAAGTGAAAATCATCAATATCAAATTTGACCTCCATTTTGTCATCAGTATCAACATTTTGATATAATAATATTTGAAAAGCTTAGATTGAATGGTTCATGAGTAAATGCAACAACGTGAATGGAAACGCCATTTTACAATCTTTCAAGAACCATAACTCCTGAACAGTAAAAGTCAAAATCGTCATTATGGAACTTGACCTCTATTTAGTCATCAGTAACAACATATTAAAATTTCAAAAGCTTTGGTTGAATGGTTCATGAGAAAATGCACGGACACGACAGGAAACACCATTTTTCAATCTTTCAAGAACCATAACTCCTGAACGGTAAAAGTCAAAATCGTCATTATTGAACTTGACCTCCATTTTGTCATCAGTAACAGCATATTAAAATTTCGGAAGCTTTGGTAGAACAGTTCATGCATAAATGCACGGACACGACTGGAAACTCCATTTTTCAATCTTTCAAGAACCATAACTCCTGAATGGTAAAAGTCAAAATCGTCATTATTGAACTTGACCTCCATTCTGTCATCAGTAACAACATATTAAAATTTGGGAAGCTTTGGTAGAACAGTTCATGAGTAAATGCACGGACACGACTGAAAACTCCATTTTTCAATCTTTCAAGAACCATAACTCCTGAACGGTAAAAGTCAAAATCGCCATTATTTAACTTGACCTCCATATAGTTGTCAGTAATAAAATATTAAAATTTTAAAAGCTTTGGTTGAACGGTTCATGAGTTAATGCACGGACAACATTTGATTGCCGCCTTTCAAGAACCATAACTCCTGAACGGTAAAAGTCAAAATCGCCATTATTGAACTTGACCTTCGTATAGTTGTCAGTAATAACATATTAAAATTTTAAAAGCTTTGGTTGAACGGTTCATGAGTTAATGCACGGACAACATTTGATTGCCGCCCGCCCGCCCGACCGCCCGGCCGCCCGCCGTACATCCCCAAATCAATAACCGACATTTTTGTCACAAAAATCCGGTTAAAAATTTACAAATTTTATGAAAATTGTTAAAAATTGACTACAAGAGTGCACACGCTGAAATGTCTCGCCTTCTATACTAATCATTGATATTATGTTGATAGTCCTAAGTATAAAGCTTAGTTTTATTACAACTGTCTCATAAACTTAACATTAACCAAGATAACTAAACAAAGACCAATGAACCTTGAAAATGAGGTCAAGGTCAGATGAACCATGCCAGGCAGACATGTACAGCCAACAATGCTTCTATACAACATATATAGTTGACCCATTAGGGACGACATCAAAAGATCGATGTAGGATAAAAAACTTAAATCAAATAGTTTGGGGGTGGGGGGGTTAAAATTCTGCAAGTTTTGTATATCTAAAATCGATTTTTACATATATCCCTATTGGTAAATCAATTTTTCCCAAATTAAGTTAAGAGGGGGGGTGGGGGGGTCAGTGAAAAAACTATATGAATTAAGTTTTTTATCCTACATTGAACTTTTGATGTCGTCCCTTACTTATACATGTTATAGTTTAAGAAAAATAGACCAAAACACAAAAACTTAACACTGTGCAATGAACCGTGAAAATGATGTCACGGTCAAATAAAACCTGCGCGACTGACATAAAGATCATAAAATATTTCCATACACCAAATATAGTTGACCTATGGCATACAGTATTAGATAAAAAGACCAAAACTCAAAAACTTAACTTTGACCGCTGAACCATGAAAATGAGGTCAAGGTCACATGACATCTGCCCGCTAGACATGTACACCTTACCATCATTCCATACAACAAATATAGTATACCTATTGCATATAGTATGAGAAAAACAGACCAAAACACAAAAATTTAACTATAACCACTGAACCATGAAAATGAGGTCAAGGTCAGATGACACCTGCCAGTTGGACATGTACACCTTACAGTCATTCCATACACCGAATATACTAGCCCTATTGCTTATAGTATCTGAGATATGGACTTGACCACCAAAACTTAACCTTGATCACTGATCCATGAAATGAGGTCGAGGTCAAGTGAAAACTGTCTGACAGACGTGAGGACCTTGCAAGGTACTGACATACCAAATATAGTTATCCTATTACTTATAATAAGAGAGAATTCAACATTACAAAAAATTTGAACTTTTTTTTCAAGTGGTCACTGAACCATGAAAATGAGGTCAAGGACATTGGACATGTGACTGACGGAAACTTCGTAACATGAAGCATCTATATACAAAGTATGAAGCATCCAGGTCTTCCACCTTCTGAAATATAAAGCTTTTAAGAAGTGAGCTAACACCGCCGCCGTAGCCGCCACCGTAGCCGCCGCCGGATCACTATCCCTATGTCGAGCTTTCTGCAACAAAAGTTGCAGGCTCGACAATAAAGGACAATAACTCCTTAGGTGGTCAATTGACCATTTTGGTCATGTTGACTTATTTGTAAATCTTACTTTGCTGACTGAACATTATTGCTGTTTACAGTTTATCTCTATCTATAATAATATTCAAGATAATAACCAAAAACAGCAAAATTTCCTTAAAATTACCGATTCAGGGGCAGCAACCCAACAACAGGTTGTCTGATTCATCTGAAAATTTCAGGGCAGATAGATCTTGACCTGATAAACAATTTTACCCCCATGTCAGATTTGCTCTAAATGCTTTGAATTTTGAGTTATAAGCTAAAAACTGCATTTTACCCCTATGTTCTATTTTTATCCATGGCGGCCATCTTGGTTGGTTGGCCGGGTCACCGGACACAATTTTTAAACTAGATACCCTAATAATGATTTTGGCCATGTTTGGTTAAGTTTGGCCTAGTAGTTTCAGAGGAGAAGATTTTTGTAAAAGTTTACACACGACGGACGCCAAGTGAGCTAAAAACGGCAAAATTTCCTTAAAATTACCAATTCATGGGCAGCAACCCAACAACCCATTGTCCAATTCATCTCAAAATTACAAGGCAGATAGATCTTGACCTGATGAACCATTTTACCCCATGCTCTAAATGCTTTGGTTTCAGAGTTATAAGCCAAAATCTACATTTTACCCCTATGTTCTATTTTTAGCCATGGCGGCCATCTTGGTTGGTTGGCCAGGTCACCGGACACATTTTTTTAACTAGACACTTCAATGATGATTGTAGCTTTTGAAGTTTTTTGAAATTTGGCCTAGTAGTTTCAGAGGAGAAGATTTTTGTAAAAGTTTACAGACGACGGACGACGGACGCCAAGTGAGCTAAAAACGGCAAAATTTCCTTAAAATTACCAATTTATGGGCAGCAACCCAACAACCCATTGTCCAATTCATCTCATAATTTCAAGGCAGATAGATCTTGACCTGATGAACCATTTTACCCCATGTCAGATTTGCTCTAAATGCTTTGGTTTCAGAGTTATAAGCCAAAATCTACATTTTACCCCTATGTTCTATTTTTAGCCATGGCGGCCATCTTGGTTGGTTGGCCAGGTCACCGGACACATTTTTTTAACTAGACACTTCAATGATGATTGTAGCTTTTGAAGTTTTTTGAAATTTGGCCTAGTAGTTTCAGAGGAGAAGATTTTTGTAATAGTTATCAGACGACGCTGGACAACGACGACGACAGACACAAACTGATGAGAAAAGCTCACTTGGCCCTATGGGCCAGGTGAGCTAAAAATCAGCTGAAAAAGGCTTAACTCATCAGATGGACAAAAATAATGCCAATTTAAAATTTCTTGTCATAAATGCTGATTATTGGTATGTCAGATTTCTTAAGGTTTATCAATTCTTATTATTCATAATCGATCTTAGAGCAATGGCACATCTTCACAATCAAGCAGCTCTTGTTCAGGCCAGACACTGCCCTTTGGTTGCATTTTGAAGAACAAACCAAAACCAGTTACCAGAAACATTTTGAATATTTATGCGATTTACATGTATTATTATTGTTGCCTTTAATTTTTCCGTACACCTTGTTCATCTGTTTTATCCAGTACGCTTCCGTTAGGTGTCCGTTTTATGCGGTACTCTTCCGTTGGATGTCTGGGGCGTAGCTCCATATACGCTGTCACGCCATGGCGTGCACATCGGGGTGTGTAAAAAAATAATTTACGCCAGAAAATAAAATAAAAATACAAACGAGTAAGAAATATAAAATTAAACTTAACCAAGCAAATTAGAAAACGATACAGTATAACTATTTTAATAACATCACAATAATATTTCCATATGTAAAATCAACTCTGACCGAAATCGTTTTTAATTTATTTGCGTGAATTTTCCGGTACTCAACGTAAAAAGCATAAAAAGCAACATAAACATGAGCAGTGCAAAGCGTGACAAGCCTAAATGGCAAACTTTAGACGATTTTTTCACTAAAACGCCTACTAACAGTACCAACAGTGATAGTCATGCAGAAACACAACCAGCAACAAATCAGGACAATATAGACTCTGAAACGTCAAAAATTGACGATGTCAGAACTTAGCTTTAGCGCCACATCAGTGTCAATGTCAAAGCCAGTACAAAAAAATCTGGGACCATCTTATCCAGATATTTCTTTGTTGAAATTAAAGATTCGACATCCTTAGGAAAAGTTGTAAAATTACAATTTTTGACCGACAAATGGAAAGATGTCCACACCTTCAAATTTCCGACAAGGTATATTAACTCTATTTCAATAAAAAAAATATATATAATGCGCTTCGTGGAACTAACAGGGCTGCAGGGGTTGTAAACCCACGTCTTTGTTTGGATATAAGGGTTGTAAATTTCGTACATAATTTTGGCAAAACATAACCAATTGACTTTTGTTCCATTTTTATCTCGCAACTTTGGATCCAACCCTGAACAATTTAATGAATTACAGTAACCTTTATACAAGTTTGACTGTCCCTTTGGTATCTTTCGCCCCTCTTTTATACGTAAATTACGATAACGGTAATCTGAATTCCCTCTTTAAATTATTGTGATATTTTGAAAGGCTGCTTCATATTGTTCTGTTTTGACACCTTCCTGTCGAAACAAGGCGTCAACGCATTCAAGACTTCTAGAGAGAGGTTGAATGCTGGCGAGCTCGCTGTCGAATCCTACCTAGTGATAAAGTCCCGACAACACTGTGTCAAACGCTTGATATCGTTAATCCCGCATTGAATCCGTCTATTGATAAAATTAATACTGTGTGTTCTAACAATGTCCCTTGCTAGTGCTACAGCTGAAAGGTCGTTTAGCGTACTGAAAGGTTTGAAAACGTACATCCATTCCACAATGAGAAATGACAGATTGTCAGCTTTGGGTTTAATGCACATCCACCGTGATTTTCAGGTCAATTTAGACAAGGCCATGAACGTTTTTGTTGCAGCTAAAAAACGAAGGGCAGATTTTTGATGTTTCTCAATAAAAAATTATTAAATACAGTCTTAATAATTTGCTATTGAAACCAATTTTAGGCCCTCAGAATGCACCATTTTGCGTCTGGCCAAAAAAAAAATCCCCCCCATCCCCCCCCCTGGTTGGCGTGCACTTCAAAAGGACCCAGATACGCCCCAGGATGTATGTTCGACATCTGTTATGTCCGGTACGTTTCCGTTTCTCGTACGTTTCATATCCAGTGTGTGTCCGTTATGCATTTGTTACTTGTCCATTTTACTTGGTTAGTACTACAATGGATAACAATTTTGTCAGCGGACAACTTTTATTTTCATCCGTTAGGCGTCCGTTCGTGCTATCCGGTAAGGTGTGACCAAGGCTTTACATCTGAGTAAAAAGAAAATGAATTTCTACTGAATATCAAAACTGAAAGGTAGTACATGTACATGTATTCTATAATTTCTTGCTAAGTTTTTGATTTACCCAGTGGGTTTTGGGACATTTTTGTGAAGAAAAACAGACAGCATTTGTCTACAAGAATTAAATAAACTAAAAATTATCAAACATAATCGTTGTAACATGTATATGATAATGGGGTCATGGTCAGATGAACCAAGCAACACAAACATGTACTCCTTACAATCATTCAATACACTAAATATAGTTGACTTGTAGCTTTTAGTATCTAATAAACAGACAAAATCACAAAATGGTTATAACTTTTTATTGGTCCCTGACAATGAGGTCAAGATAAATCCTGTCAGACTGACATGTTCACTTTATTATTATTCTGTTCACAAAATATAGCTGACCTATTATTTATGGTAATTTAAAAAAGATCAAAACACAAAAACTTAACATTGACCAATAAACAGTTAAAATGAGGTTCAGCTAGGATGAAACTTAAAGAGGTTTCAGATACACAATTCTTTTTTCTTAGTTGTTATTGTCTTTGAACTTACTGAGCTGGGATTATTCTCAGATCTGTACTTTGTGTCTTTTTTTATGGCCATTCAATTTTTTCAAGGCAATTGAAGAAAAAAAAATCAGATGTGAAATAATCAAATTATAGCAAATCTCTGATCTCTGAACAAAAAAGTCACAGGTATAAATTATTATTCTGTAATATTAGCAAGTAATGTAAAGCCTTAAGCTTCAAATAAAACATTTCAGAAAGAAATATTTGGATATTCTATTTTATCAACCTTAAATTAAAGCTACATATTGAAGTATTTCATAATACTTCTTATCACTTTATCCAAGCATGAAAAAACTGACAGTTTGTTTGTATATAAGCCAGGTAAATGCACTACAAGTAAAAGAACTTTTAAATCTATGTTGAAATAGTTATAAATAACCTTTAAGGTCATATTATCATATTGTAGGACATTAGGATGTGTTCCATAAGCATTTAATAAAATTTAGGTAATCATTTAATAAATTCTCCCTAGCTATCTTTCAAAAATGAAAGAAAAACATTAATAATTAAGATAAAGTATTATCTGTCAGATGAGATTTCCCTGTCTTAAACAATATTTTGTATCGGTAATAAAAAAAAGAGGTCAGCAGTAGTCTTTATAACTGAATTGGCAACATATTGAATTCAACCTCTGTCATTTTTCCTTACAATGACCCTCTTGCATAATACTATAAGATGAACACTACATTAAGTATATAAAATAATTAAATTCAAAAATCTTCTTCTGGTCAACTCTGTTTTGGAAATTCACTAACATAATTACTGTATATGTACTAATATTAGCTGTGTATTCACTTTCATGAATTTTGCATAAGGTATATTTTAGCGAAAAATAAATACACACAAATAGAAATGCAGATTTCAGTGCATATAAAACCATTGAATACATATCAATAGAATTAATAGCTGTATATGCATGTTGTTTTTTTTGGCCTTACATAACCTCAATTAACATGAAACTGTTCAAACAACACCAGTTACTTTTTTTCAGAAATTTAAGGAAGGATAAAAGGACAAAAGGTGAAAAATAATAGCTCAAGTTAAATATGACAGTTATATTTGACAAATGAAAACTTAATTAATGAAGACTTTAAGAATTAATAGGCTGTAATTCATGTTATGATATTGTTGGAAAATACTTTGAATGCATCAACCATGAAAAAAAAATTGCAAAAACAGTACAGTATATGGTTACTAAATATTAAGATCAGAGTACTTCCTTAGGCATTTAGGGTGGTAATGTGCTACTATCATGACTATCATAACTACGTGTACATGAGATCAGAAAAGAAATTAGTAAAAAGTTCTAATATTTTCCACCATACACCATGTACACATGGTATTGAATTATTGCATTTTCATTGTTTTGTATGTTTTATTTGGTCTTTATCAGAATATGAAGCACTTTTGGCAGCGACTCCATTTTATCTTTTCTTTACATTTCAATTGTTTTACAGCAAATATGCTATGGTATTTCAACGACTTTTCATTTATTTAATGCATTTTGCTCCCATCCATACGATATCACAATAACTGAAGTTTATATAGTGCACCTTTATTCTTGTTGTCTGTAATAATACATGTAGTATGGATACCACATTTGCTTGCTCTTCTGGAGCTCATGAATTCACCCCTTGTTTGGGGGGGGGGGGGGGGGGGGGGGGGGGGGGGGTCTTTATACTCAGTCTAAAGTTTTCTGTATTTTGTTTTGTATAATGTTGTTCCCCCTTTGCCTTTGGTTTTTTTTTTTTGTTTGAACATATATAGCATGATGTTGTCAGTTTGTTAATAGTCGTTTTCAAGATAACAGAAAAAAACTTGCACTTTACCAACATTTTCTATTCATGTATGTTGCTCATGTTGGCAGGCAAGGCCAACTGATACATTTTTAAACTAGATACACCAGTGATCATTGTTGCCAAGGGTGATGAAATTCAGACAAATAGTTTAAGTGGGGTTGACAGCCGAGAAATCGGCATATAACGGAACTTCGCCACCGACTGACATTTTTCTAAAATGCAAGTTAAGTACCTTGTGTTAAATTAGGTACAGTGGAGTCTCAGGTGTCCGTGCGGCCGGTGATGTTGCGCATTAGCTGATTTCATCATATATCACCACATTTACACAAATAAAATAGTTCTTGTTATTGTTTGAGCCTTCCGAAGGGATAGAAAAGAATAAAATTGATAAGTTCAAGAGTTAGTTAATAACAGAAATCCTGTGATTTACCATATTTGGCCAATTTCCATTAAAAAAAACTACATCATCAAATAAAATTTGTTTTATTAAAGTCAAATGTATATCCAATTGAAATAAATTTTGCTCTGCATCCTTGGCAGTGTGTTTGGGCAAAAAAATCAACTATATTTCGTATCATAAAATCTTTCCTTTATTCAATATAAGCTATTTTTGGAAGGCATGCGCGAAATCACCGGACATTTGATGAACTCTCAGAACAGGGTTTTCCCAAATTTTGACACAAACTACACAAAATCTTGAGGGTGAAACAATACAAACTGATGATTTTAAGAAATAAAAGTATTTCATGAATGTGTTCACAAAATATTATCCATTTTTTTGTTTCATTAGTTGAATGAAGTAAAGTTATAAGTCTTATGTGTGCAGATACACCGGACTGCACCGTATATAGGGAAAAAAATTATGAGACAATTAAGTGCCTGTGCCAGAGTCAGAGCTCAGACATACATGTAACTAAGTCTGAATCTGCTTTTGACTCATAGAGGTCTAAATTTGTAAGTTTTAAGATTTTCTCCCTTTAATGCAAGACAAAATACCACTTAAAAAAGTCAAATACTGTTAAGCAAGAAATACAAAATGTAATTGACCAGAATCAAAAAGTTGCAAATATTGACTCCTACAAGTCGATAAGTTATCAAAATTGGTTAACTTCAAGACCTACGCATATTTATAAAAAGGTCATGCATCTAAATCAAATAATGACAACAGTGAAAGACAATGCTTTGTCTTTTATAGAAAAATATGAATGAGAGTCTAAAAAATCAGAGATAATGTTAATTAACCTTACAAAACAACCACCTGGAACCACACTAAATGAGGTAAAACATCTGTGTTTAGTAAGGATGTTCAATTAAATAATAAAATATAGATAGCTCAAGTCCTTGTGAAATCTCAGACAGGTTTTTGCTGTCATAGGTGGTGTACTTTGGCCACCAAGTAAATTTTAAGTTTTTTCATCAACATAAATAGACCTAAACAAGTCTGTCATTTTCTGACTTAAATAAGTCTAAAATTGTGAAAACACATTTTATAATAAATACATGTTTTGACTTCTTTAAGTCAAAAATAAAAATGGACTTGTTTATGTCTGAGCTCTGACTGGATGGTATCGGGATCGTTCGCCCTGATTACATGTTTGCCCTAGGTTCGTTCGCACTGAGTTTGTTCGCCCTGGTTATCCGTTCGCCCTGGGTTCGTTCACCCTATTTTCATTTATGATATATGTATATGTTACATTAATGAAAGAAATATATATTTATATATATTAAAATTTATGTATATATCTATTAACAGTTAAATACAGAATATTAATTAAATGAAATTCTTGGCTGCATTGTTACACTTTATTTTATAATTACTTTTAATTACTGTTGATTGAATTTTTATTGCTGATTAGGTATGACTTGAAATCTTTGATATCACTGATTGGTATATGAATTGCCTTTGATGGATTAATAATGAAAATAACATTTTTCTCAAATAAAATAGTCAGCTTGGCTGGGTAAAAACACTGATGTACAAATTGTTAGGCATGAACTTATAACCTAGTAGCAGCTAGCTGTAGACAACATAATACATCGTAAATATTCGGCGAAATTGTAGACCGACTTCAACATATTTAATTAAATACACACAACACAACACTATACTAAAAAATAAAAATCGTAAATATTCGGCGAAATTGTAGACTGACTTCAACATATTCAATTAAATACACACAACACAACACTATAATAAAAAATAAAAATCAGGGCTAACAGGTATCAGGACGAACGGTCTCAGGGCGAACTGTAACTAGGGCGAACCGAAGTCAGGGCGGACGGACCCGCTTTCGCGTCGATCCGGCCCCACGTCGATCCGGCCCAAGTCGATCCGTCCCACGTCGATCCGGCCCCACGTCGATCCGGCCCAAATGTAAAGTCGATCCGGCCCCAATAAAAAAATATATTTATAAGGAATAAAAATAAAGATATATATTAAAGTAATTCATAAATGTTTATGATTTTTATTATAATGTAAAGGTGTACGGTAAAAAACAAATAAAAAATATTTTCTTCAGATGAGTATAAAAACAACTAGGTTGATTATGTTTTTATTACAAGTTTTCAAGATTATTGGGTATAATTATATTAAAACAATTCAGACATCAACATTAATCAGCAGTAATTAGCGTTTTCTTTCAATTGACTGTGATCCTAACAAGTCTTTCATCTTGTGTAATAACAAATAGTTACATACACAACGGTACAAGCCGATCCCCAAGCTGATACATACAAAAATTAACTTTGTTTTTCTTTTAAGTTCTCAAAATTATCTCTATATACCTTTGTAATTTGGTTTGTGAGAATAAAGATAAAGATATATATATAGAAATGTTGTTTGATTTGCCGAATCCTATCTATAAAAGAGAAGACATGGAAGCAAGGATTTGTATAGTAATTTACTATACAAATCCTTGATGGAAGTAAGTAATTATTGAAATGACAGTCTAATAAATTCTTCAATAAAAAAAATTATACGAAACTGTTATTAAATATTGTCATCTGCTATAGCGATTCTTCTCTGTTATATGTACTCAACATTTCCTTTCTTGCAATAAAGAATAATGGATACTCATATAACTTGTGTTTTTTCTACACACAACTATTCAAAATACTATCAAATTTATGAAAAATATATCGATATAGGAAGATGTGGTGTGATTGCAAATTCCATTTATACTGTGTCACAATTTCCTCCAAGATCAATATAGTTATTTCTTATTTTATTATGGGGCCGGATCGACTTGGGGCCGGATCGACGTGGGCCGGATCGACTTGGGCCGGAACGACTTTGGGCCGGATTGACTTGGGGCCGGATCGGTTTGGGGCCGGAACGACCGGATACCGACGGACCCGGATTCTGACTGGATAATCATGGTGTGTGTCTGTTGGTTATTGTTTTCCTCTCAATTTTTGATATTTTTATTCCTCACAGGAAGGAGTCAAAACATAATTAGAAAAGCCTTCAAAGACATCATAATCAATAGAACTAATTAATGTTATCTGGTTTATATAGGATTTATTATCTTACTTCTTTCTGCCCAATTCTGCCCTTTGAGTAGAGCTTTGAATACCGCCTCTGTCTGATTCATGCATAACTTGGACAACACAGGAACGACGGGTGGGGATATCGTCACATTACTTTCAACCAAATCAGATCTTCCAATAGTTTCCAAGGCAGTAGAAAAATCAAATGGTTGATCCAATATTTTTACGGCATTGCCTAATGTATTTGGCGATGTTCTGAAGAGATTCACGATCTCTGGTAACTGGTTAACTTGAATAAGAATGTCTTTGTAATTGTCAAAGCCTGATACCAATAATACATGAATTGTTATGTATGTCATAAGTGTCCACGACATTTTCATCATTCAAGAGATCCTTGATTGAATTAGTTAATAACAAGGGAAATAATCGAAAATAAAAAAAGACCGGGTAAAAAGTAAAAACTGAAAATGACGGTGAATATTTCCGCAAAATAGCCGGGTGTCAGACTAAACTGGAATCCGTTTGTATTACCTTCACTTAAAATAACCGGGTGTCAGACCACCAATCAAAAATCTCTATCTGTTCAACCAAATTGAAATTTTGCAATTTTTACAGCTTTCTAAATATTTTATCTTTAGTTTAACTTCATAGAAACCAGGTATATCCTGAATTGTACATGAATCACCTTTCTACATGCCAATTTTCAACCCATGTTTAAAATCTTCTAAGAAAGAATTGCCTTCTGGAAAATAATTCAGTACACCTAAAATAACCCCTGGTTTTCTGGAAATCTTAAATTAGTATACTATGGAGCGCATTAATCCTAAATTTTTAATGCAAACTCATAGACAAGTGATTTCTCTTTCACAAAAAGTTTCCACTGATTTCTCAGTGCAAATTTGTTGGTTAGTTTAAGTAAACAATGACATCAAAAGCACTATTTTGTGTAAGAGGAGTAACTGTTGATCTGACACCTTACATGTATGCAAACTTGACACATCTTCTAAAAATGATAATTTGAGGAATTTGGAACTGTACATTAAAATCCGACTCAGTTTAAACGCTAAAAAGGTGTACTCGATTTTCCTTTATACTATAATTCATTACCAATATTTGTGATTTTGTCATGTTGTTTTACGCAGCTTTTTTTTTAATTATTGTCACCGCCGATATGCTGACGACGGACAGACAGACCTATACCATTAAACGTCCCGTAAATGTGCGAATAAAACTTGACCAAAAGGACGCGGCTTGAAAATTATTCTGTATTATGTTATACACATGACTCATTAGGAGGTCTTAGTCTTAAAACACTGTACCCCAAACTACATATCAGCTCGACATATTCTATAACACAAATATACGGCAACAGTAACAGGCTCGTTAGTTGTAGTAGACGAGGGATTGATCTCAAAATCAATATATACTATAGTACAAGAAATACAAAAGGTCGAAACGGTGATGAACAAATGTAGTGAATCGCTCAGTAAAAGAGAGAGATACTAGTACACAATTACTAAGAACCACACATTTGTTTTATATAGAATACCCCTTAGTAAATTAGTAAATTATTATGTATGGAATACGGAAAGAAAATCATGGAAAAAATTATGTGTTTATTGCCGGTGATAATACAGCAGACCGACCACTGTCGGCCTCTGGATAAACAAAATACCAAGCAAATACATGGATGGAAATACAGTAGAAATGTGTCAGTCTCCGTCACCGTCATTTGAGTATTCTCTACTCTCACCATTACAGGTTATAAGGTAGACTCCAATGAGGACGAAAGCGTAAAATCAGTTAAAAGATCAAACAGAGAGGATTCTGATATAATATCAGACATGGCAGAATAATATACCTTGTTATCTATTAATATAAAAAACAAAAAAGACGTGATATGATTGTCAATGAGACAACTCTCCACAAAAGACCAAAATAGCACAGAAATTAACAACAGTTACTATCCTTCACCGTACGGCCTTCAACAATGAGCAAAGCCCATACCGCATAGTCAGCTATAAAAGACCCCGAAATGACAATGTAAAACAATTCAAACGAGAAAACTAACGGCCTTATTTATGTAAAAAAATAACAAAAAGCAAATATGCAACACATAAACAAACGACAACCGCTGAATTACAGGCTCCTGACTTGTGGACATGCACATACATACAGAATGTGGCGGGGTTGAACATGTTAGCGGGATCCCAACCCTCCCCCTAACCTGGGACAGTGGTATAACAGTACAACATATAAACAACAAACTATAAAAATCAGTTGAAAAACTTTTTTATTAACCATAAAAGCATATATTTCTTTTTTTTCAAATTTTCTTTCTTAATCTGACGTTCCATCCAACTATCCAAATATTCTTTTTCTTTAGTGTCAACTGTGGTCTTGAAACATTTGATATGCCCGAGGAGGGAATAACTTCACCTGGTAAACTAACATCCATGGTTGAGTTGGCTGTCAACATTATAGTCATACTTATTCTCACACCCTTCGCTGCTTTGTTGTGTCTCCGTTTTCTGTTACCAGACAACAGTTTATCAGAGTCTTTTTCGAATTTAGCATAACATGTATATATGCCAATGCTGGACTGTTTTTCTTTTGCCTCTTTTGTTTCGCCTCCTTTTCTCTGCATGAATGTCACGTTTACGATTCTGTTTATCTCTGGCGGAAGGTAAGTCATTGTTGTTGAACTCAACTTTATCAAGAAGCGGTGTTGAGTTTTGATCTATACAGGGCTTGTTCAATGCTGTTTGGTAATTTCTTTCTTCATGCAGCGGAGAGATGTCTGCTCTTATCTTTATCATTTCGTGGTATAACCGCTGTGTTGCTTATAACACTTGATACAGAACGTGATCGCGGCTCTGTAAAGGGTACAACTTTGTTCTTATTAAATATGTATCCAAGTCTCTGGAACAAACCTTATCAAAGCAATCTCTTTTCCTTGCTGTTTATTGTCTGAATTATATTTTTTCCACAAGTAGCTCCCATATTCATAATAGCTGGACATTAAAAAAAATCAGGTGTTCAGTCTGGACTATTGAATCATTCATATTTTGCAGATTATTTTAAACCTCTGATTATGCACATTTGGAATACTAAGTTATTTTGAAAATAAAAACATTGCAATTAAATATTTTTTCTTGCCGCTTCTTCCATTTCGATTATTAGTCCTTCCAAATTACTACTGCTTATTTAATGTTACAAGTTACACCGTATTTTTGCCGTTTTCTATATGTCCGTTTCATGCTTTATAGATTAAATTTTGATTTACCTTACTAGTAAAGTGGACTTTAAAGCCATGCATTCATCATTTTATCATAAAAAAAAACTTATTCATATTCGTATTCAATAATATTTTAAACACGGTTGTATAAAACTATTTAAAAATCGCATTTTACAGTTGCCGTCAACTTTGTGCACGCCGTCAAGGCGATTGACGGGATGACGGGACGCGATGAAAGGTTATTTAATTGACTATTAAAAAAGTAACTTTAATTAATAATTGAATGCTTCTTTTTGTAACTTCATTGGGGTGTAAAAGCGTCGACCGAAGTACATTTTGTATGAAGCGCGGAAGCAGCTACTAGTTTGTTTTCCCTATGTATGTCAAAACACCACGGTCTCTCAGCGGTGTAGCAACAGCGAACATTTCGGGATCGCCCAAAGCTCTGTTGCATGAGATTAACGACGTAAACACTGAAGCATCAAAAATGGAAGCTTCTGAGCACCTGTTGTAAAAAGTGTAATTCAGGCAGGAATTAATTAGATTGAAACTAGTCGAATAACAATTTGGATTTATTGTTATAAAATTAAACTAAATAACACCAATTGAGAATAACGAAGTGCTTAGATATGAAGAATTGCTAATAACGAGCGCTATATTAGTCCGTCGGAAGGGGACGATAAATGACTGACCCATGTTAAGAGAGAGCCATATCTCTTGAACGTAAAAGACATCCTTGTAGATTTCGAAAAAAGCAGGCTAATGCCGCTACAAGGCAGCACTCGCACCCGCAAAGTGGAAAGGGATTAGTATAAGTTGCAAAACTTGTTTCTATAATATATAATCCACTGTAAATAAATATGTTTAAACTAATAACGAGGTGCTTATATGGGAAGAATTGGTAATAACGAGGAGCTTAGATAGGAAGAATTGCTAATAACGAGGTGCTTATATGGGAAGAATTGAGAATAACGAGGGGCTTAGATATAGGAAGAATTGAGAACAACGAGGTGCTTAGATAGAAAGAACTTAGAATAACGAGGTTTTTAAATTATAAGAAGAATTGAGAATATTTGGCATAATTTATATAGGATAGGGAAACACTCCGAAGCGCTTTCTTGATTTATCTTCGTCAGGAACGCTTTAACCAATCTATATGTGTAAAGCCAATGATGTATAAATAACCGGTTGTATAGACTCGTTTAGAGCTATACGACATAAAGGGGGCCCGGGCCTATCTAACGAATAGGTGTCCTCCATGTTGGTTGGGCTGGTATGCCGTCTCATAGATGTATATAGAAAAAGAAGTTAGGCAAAAATAGTTAATATGGAAACAAATATAAACAAAAACCAGTCTGGTTTAAACCAGCCCCGTCTATGCACTTGCGTTTCATGCTGAACAAAAATAAAACAAAATCATCAAAGAAAACGGTCATATGATTATTACGCTAACATGTATGCCTAACGTCTATAGTAAACAGAGTTTGAAATATACACACGTCTTTCTAAAATTCACACAACAAGCGAAGTACTACCACTATACATACCCAAACAGTGACAAATATCATAATATATTATATTAATTATTTATACAATTATCTATTACCAATAAAATCACCACATCCTCCTCTTTAATCAACCTGGAAAGGAGTTACCCCCTCTATCAGTTTCCATTTTATTCATTAATCCACACACACACACACACACACTTACTTTTTCGCCGCCCCTAGAGATAAGTAATGACCGGTCCATAAATTCATTGGATCAAAGTACCACTTATTGCCATAAAATTCCTGAAAATGATATTCAACAATGAATCAATGTATTTGTAATTTTGCAGGGATTTGATCAGTTTATAATTTCACTATCCTTGCTGAGATTTTTTTGGCAATGGTAACTGAAGTTTAAGACGTTACTTCACGGATATAGATTATATATAAAAAGATAGACAAGCAAGAGGTGTATACTCAACATGCAACCAACAGAAAATAATACATATCGTACGCGTATTAGCAAAATGAATAGAAAGGTCACTGGAACTGTCTGTAATAGATTTTAGTTTGCAGATTGAATCGAGAATTCTAACATCGAGATCGAAAACAAGACAACGATCACTTTTAAACGTTTGATTTAGGGTAAGTAAGTAAAATTTGTAAATTATGTGGTATATTTAGAGCGAATAATCAAATGCTATAAATATCTGCAGGCAATGTTGAAAATATCTATTGATGTTTTTCATTTTTTGTTTCGTTTTTTTTTTAAAGAAGATATTCTTCTATTTATCTAATTATTTTTTTCAACATAATATATAATTTTAACTGTTCCGGAAATTGATATGTACCGCTTACAGTCAGGTCCATATATGATAGGGCTTACAATTGATAACCCTGGCGCATCTTCTCAACCACTATAAATTGTATATGACTTCCAGTTACGGTCGTTTATTATTATACAAATGCGATTTGATTTTTTTAATAATTATTCTGGAAAGGTTCACACATAATTTACATTTATGGTGCAGAAATAAAGTTGTCATTTGTGACATGTAAATAAAGCATGTTACATATATACAAGGCACAATTAAGGCGTATATCTGTCTTAATATGATCACTGAGATTACTATGTGTGACAATGGGGAATGTAAAGGATGAATATATCTAACTATAGTTACAGGGAAAAGGTGTAACCAAACACCTGCATATCATGGAAGGAAAATGCAGCCACTATGTTAATTTGCCGCACAAATAAGTCGTTTTACTTGCTTTCATCTCAACGGAAAATAAAAAATTGAAAAACCACAAATGTTAAAGAGCCAATGAATTTTGTAATTTATTGTTCATCATTAAGTGTTGTAGGGTTATAGTTGCCATTATCTTGTAAGACAAATGTAAACTAAATGCTAAGCAGAATGGAAAAAAGTTTTTACATATAATTATGTTGAATATTTTGTTAATTTCACATATCCCTTTGTAGTGCCTCACAAATGATTAATGGTTTTGCTGTAAAGTTACACATTTCAACAAGGATAAACAAATTAGTGTATTGTTTTGTTGGAGGCTGACCTTAAGTAAATAGGTTCACGTTTTTTCGTTATTCAAATATATATAAATGATTTTCTGTCAAAGGTAAGTACTATTTTTGATATAGTTTTTATAAATCGAAGCTGATATGCAATCTTATACAGATAATATAGCAGTCTGTCCATATATATTTGATATATGATATTAGTACCATGTTTCGATGATAGTCTGCGAATCCTAATGATTTATCATTGGTGCATGTATGCAGTATGTAAATATACGTTTTTGTCTTCTCGTTGTATATCAACTATTAATTATATTAGTACACAGATATAGTTCTGGCATACTGATATATCAATAAATGACATCAATTAATGATTTGATTTAATTGTATATGTCTCATATTGTAAAGGTTTCGTCTGCATCGGTCGAAGCAGACTATTTATGGTAAATTTGTTCTGCAAGTTTATCTTATCTAGAATTTTCTCTGGAGAATTTTGGCCTTGAGCGTACCCTTCAAAGGTTAAATCAGAAAAAGCCCTTCAAATAAGTGCATCTTCGTAGTAAAAAAGGCAACTTTATCTTTTATATACCATGTTTATTTTCTATATAGAAAAATGTATAATTAATATGATATTTTTATCATATAAATTTAATATATGAAATAACGATCATAATGATGATTTCTTTTCTGTAGTATACCATATCTCTACACAATATCATCAAAGAGAAATTTCCTATTAAAAAATGGCCTTTCGCCAAAATTGTATATCGGTTAAAGCCGTTAATTTATCCTTAGAAAAGAAAACTTACAACAAACGTAAAGTTGACACACAAAATTATTGAATTAATTATTTTTGTTTGATAATCACTGTACCGCTTTTGAAATAAAGGATACCAACAAACATGTGGTATTTCTATGTGGACAAATGAAAAGGTGCGCTCTCATTGCAGAGTTATCAGTTCACTGTTGTAAAAAAAAACACAGTTTTTGGTAATACTACATACAACAAAAATAAACATGATGGATCAGCCTACATTCAGTTTTTATTGTTACACAAATATTTATTATCTTCATTCATTCTTACTAAATCAAATTTCCCGAAGATTCCTCAAACATTATACTTTTTTCTGAATTACCACCTCTCTTTATCATTATGCAAAGTTAAAAAAAAACAACAAATAGAAATCAAGCAAAGATATTCTATATTTGTAATTATATAAGGGGTGGTAACCTACTCATGATATCACACTAATTTGTTCATTTATAAAATTGAGAATGGAAATTCTTATTAGTAAGTTTCTGCATCGAAATTTGTTGACCAAATGTGTGGTCAGTGGTCGTCTTTTAGATTTAATTTTTGTGTTGATAAGTTTCTGTTCAACTTAAACGCAACATTCTTAGACACTAGTCTTATGCATGATAACTTGAAATGTGTTTTGTTATTTTTGTCATTAGTATGCATGCATGCATGCTGTCTCATTGTTGTATATACCTTAATTCCTCCCCGGCCTTCCATTCATATAAAAACCCAAAACGACATACCTGAATAACAATATATTATTGTACTAAAACAAAAAACAAAAAATCTACATAATGTATATAGTAAAACCTACATAACAACCATAATAAGATGGAGCGACATCGCCAAAATCTTCTATGAATTTGTGGTTGTTTGTTTGATTCTAATTTTATTCATAAATGCATTGTTTTTATATCTCGTTATTATTTCAGACCAGCAAGTAAAGGTGGGATGGATCATGTCACTTGGAGTTATTATGCATTATCTGTTTTATGGATGCTAATCTGGTTACCTGAATGTAATGCTGGAAACCATACAGGTATACAGTTATATTGAAACCCGGCATTAGCTTATTGAAACCTAAGATGTAACAAAATGTGGAGATAATGTTTTAAGCCATATATAGGTATAGGAAGATGTGGTATGAGTGCCAATGAGACAACTCTCCATGTAATCCACTTATGCAAACCATACATGTGCCTTTCAATGTCGAAGACACTTGAAGTATTTTTAAGGCAATAACTCAAAAACAGCTCTGTATTATTGCAAAGCACTTTTAGGGATAATTTTCTATGTAAAAATAATCTCATATTCCAAATATATTGCATAACAGATTTTTTGTGGTTATCCGCTAATTGACAGCTAAAAGGGTAATATCCTTTTTGGGACGACACGTCGATTAACCGAGAACAAATGGTGAACTAAATGACAATGGAAGCTGTTTAAAGCAAAACAATATTCGAATTAATCATAGTTTTTTTAATTTGCGTCGTTTCCTTTTCCTTTTCTTTATTTTTTAAATAGTCCCTCTTATAACTTCGCTAACATTCCATAATTTAATATTTCAGAGTATAAGCATCCAGATGTCGAAGCTGAACGAAACCATGCGAGAATTATAGGAGTATGTGTGGGTGTAGGCCTAGCTATGATGTTTCTGGTCATGTTATGTATTAGCTATAACTATTATAAACATAAAACCGTGCCAATTGTAGAAGAAACGGTCGTAGAAGCGGAGCTACCAAAGAAAAAAGTTTTTGCATCAAATGATCGAGTCATGCAAATTCATACTGTACAGAAAAAAGAAGAAAACATTACACAAGATACACGTTTTTAGTCTAGATTTTTTGCGCCAATAATGCTGTGCATTGTTCTGTAAATTGCTATATGTTTGTTTCATTTTTTATTTATATTAAACATGAGATATATACATTTGTTACAATACTTATTGATTATTGATTGATTGATTGGGACATTTTTATGCCAATTTCAGCACTCTTGGCTTGGAGTCAGAAATTCAGGTAACAGTAGTATAACGCTTTTCGAAGCTCATAAATCGATTGAGAAAAAAAACAAATCCGGGTTACAAACTAAAACTGAGGGAAACACATCAAATATAAGAGGAGAACAACAACACAACAGAAACACAACATTAGATATAACACACACAGAAACGAACTATAATATAACAATGACAGAAAACTTAAAATCCTTGTCAATTAATATCCCAGTCGGGTGAAGGTTGGTACCCATCAAAATGTTTAACCCGCTGCAATTGTTTGCACCTGTCCTAAGTCAGGAACCTGATGTTCAGTAGTGGCCGTTTGTTGATGTGGTTCATATAAAGTGTTTTTCGTTTTTTTTATATAGATTATACCATTGGTTTTCCTGTTTGAATGGGTTTACACTAGTCATTTTTGGGCCCTTTATGGCTTGCTGTTCGGGATGAGACAAAAGTTCATGTTGAAGACCGTACTTTGATCTATAATGGTTTACTTTTATAAATTGTGACTTGGATGGAGAGTTGTCTCATTGGCACTCATACCACATTTTCTTATATCTATCGAATGCACGATTCGACTCACAACTTTAAAGGCTAGTGAGACTATAGTTGAACTGCTTAGACCACTCGGATAACGTGTCCCTAGCAAACTTCTCAATATTCCGAAAGGTAAAAGTTAAGAACATCTTCCATCCATGGAATTGTGCTCTCAATGAACTTAAGTCGCAAGACATTTTATGACAAACATGCAGGGTTAGTCGATGTCTTGAATGGAATAAAGATATACTTCTATCTTCATTGGAACTTATTGAAATGTTTTATGATAAAGTAAAGTTGTTATAAATTTAACTAAGCTATCAAACATCTGTCAACAACTTCTAATTCTCTAAATAACAACACGTATTGAGATAACAATAATATAAAATTGAACTGGATGTAAGAAATTGTATACAACCAAAAGCCAACCACTAACGAGGTAGCTGGTATAGCTTCGATTTTTTTTTAGGAACATGAGGCTGTAAGATAATCGTGCTTTGAAAAAGACTAGACTATTCAAATAGTCAGATTGATGTGAAGCACCCCCCCCCCCAAAAAAAAAAAACAAACAAACAACAAAACAAACCACCACCACCAAATAAAAACCAACATACAATCTTACACAAAGACAAAAACGAACCAAAGTACATGCAGGCTTTTGGCAATATTGTTACTGGGTACCTTAACATTTCCATGACTGACATGTTATGATTAATCCACAGGTAGAGAATCGAAATGCTGTACATCTAAAATTAACTAGTATATGAAGTTGTTAAGTCATAAGCGACTTTTATCTTACTACAAATCTTGGTAAAGAATATGGGAAGCTGAAGTCTATGTGTCTTTTTTTCTCTCATTGGATTGCTTTCTAATAGACGTATATATACCTTGAGTCTCTTGAGTATACCTTGAGTTTTTTTGCATTTATTATGATAATAAAATACTGGTGTTTATTTTAGAGGAATTGTATTTTATATGTTGTAATTTTTGCGAAGCGAAGGACTGTTGAAGGTCGTATGGTGACCTGTAGTTGATCAAATCCTTGTCATTTGGTCGTTAGTTGATATAGTTTGCTCACTACTCATGCACGCGAGTTCAGTCACATTTTCAAGCAGATTGTTCGAAAGCTGATCATCATCATTTGATTCATAGCTCGTTTGCATATCTCACGCTGACATGATACAGGGGCCGATATAAGTAATGGAAGATGCATGGTATTCAAATGGGAAACACAGTTATTATACTCTTTCCTGTAAATGTATCATCTAAAAACCTTTCACTCTGATTTAAAAAAAAACAAAAACAAAAAGGAGTAGGGGCAATAAGGCCCTTATTTGGCCCCAAAATAACTGCAAATTTAAAAGTTATCATATATATTCTTAAATTACTGAAAACTTGACTAAAGTATAACGTACTAAGAAAAAACTAAACAAATTTGACATCAAACAAGTTAACATTGCAACAAATCATGAACTAATTTGCATATTTTGTTAAATTTCGCGATTTTCCTTGGTTTTTTTAATCAAATTTTAGGTATAGTTTAGATTGCAAAAGTATGTGTGCACTCAAGAAACAACTTTATATTTGGTGAGATTATGCCAATAGTTGTAATAAAGCTTCTCTTAAGGATGTACTTAGGTGAGGTTTTGGAATTTGTGTCAAATGTTTGGACTCCTTGGTGCTTTTCCATACAATACAATGTAAAATATTTGGCCCATAACACCCATTTATTTTTTTCATATATAAGACTTAATAGCTCATGAAAAGTCATTTACCAAAATTTTTGAAAATTCTTGATTTTCTTTCTTTTGTTTTGAGACCCAATAATATCAATTCAAATATAAGGTAAAAGTCCGAGTCATCCTTTTCCCGCCATATTTTAAATCTCAAATATCTCGAAAGGGAGCTCCATGACCTATCAATATTTTAGTTTATTTTAATCCTTAATTGATGCTCTACCAGCTTGTAGTATCAATTTTAACTTCTTAATTTATCAATTTTCACCTAACCTCACCTATGTACATCCTTAAATTATTTTGTTGTTTCTCAGCTGCGCAGGATGTTTCCAAAACGAAAATAAAGACAGAAACTGCATAAATTCTGTATACTAGTTATTAAAAAATAAATTTTCTTTTTTTTGTTAAACAAAAGTCTCCTTCGAGTTGCTTTTCACCTTCCACGAAGTTGTCAATTTCATTAACACCTTTCAGCATATTTTGATTCAACCAATAAGGCAGCAACCATTTGATTTTCTGGGGGGGGCTATGGTTTTTTTTGGAAAAAAAAGTTTGTTTCCAGTTTTTGGAGAAAAAAATAATTTGTTTTTGATTCTGAGAAAAAAAAATTGTTTGTTTCACCCTCAGCTGCCACTATATGTAATGCTAATATTGAAAGAAAAAAATTGTTTTCGACTTGTCGTGAAAAAAATAGATTGTTTTTCGCCGCAGGCGAAAAAAAAAGTTTGTACAGAAAAAAAACCCATAGCCCCCCCCCAGAAAATCAAATGGTTGCTGACTAAGCTAAAGAGGTTATGACCCTTTAAATCATCCAATGATCTTTTGAGATCACCGGCAACCACATGTTGATTATTTTTTTTTATATGTATGGGTTCGGAAAGGGATAAATTTCCATAGAATTAGAGAAATAGCTATACATGACCCAAAACAGCGCAATTACAGCTTGAGTGTCTTTTTTTTTTAGCTTTCATTTGTCCGGATGTGGCTTTGCAAACCTGAATAAAGTTCAGGCTTCCGAATTACAAGTTTCAAGTTTTTATTTATACATAGGCTCAAACTGGCGTATATGATTCATCACAAAACAATATCATTGTAAAAAAAAGTATCAAAGCATAACAAATACACATCAATATAAATAAAAAGATGTTTCAGAAAATTGCCTGTGCCAGATAGCATGAGTATACGGGGACTGGGGTTGAATGTGACACAGATCGAATGAGAAATGTCCTGTACGAACGGGTTTCGTCGACAAAAGACTCAAGATTGACGCTCAAATCAAAAAAGTGAAAATGAATTACGCATTTGGAGGGCATTGATTGAGGACAAAAATTCCTAAAGTTTCGCCAAATACAGCTAGCTAATGTTGTGTTTTTCTAAAAGATAAAGTTGATTTATAATTATGACAAGATCAATCATGATTCATGTCAACACAGAAGTGCTGATACTCCACCGTTACTTATTTTTACGATCACTCATCGCGATACCATGTCACGTGTTGTTTAACATTTTCACATAATCGCTGTTTGATAGCTTTGACAAACAACATATTTTGGTTCAGTTTGTTACAACCGATATTCAAATGACTGAGGGTAACCGCAATCAATTAAACTATTTTATATCTGACATATCCATACATCATAAAATTAGTCCTTTTTGTATGTCAAGTGTTAAATCACTATTGTAATACTATGCATACATTTTTTCTGCATAGTATTACAATAGTGATTTAACACTTGACATACACAAAATCTCATTGTTCTTATGAGCTATAATCTATCTTGATAATGCAAATCTAACGAGTTCAGGAAGGACCCAGGAAGGGTCCTTCCTGAAAACTGATCTTTCATGTATATTTTTGTACAATGTATATCCATCATCATTACTAAAAATAAGTCGAATACAAAAAAAATATACTAGTGTTAGTAATTTATGGGAAAGTCAACAATGCAGTATATATACGACCAATGACTTGTCTTAAACAAGTGGAAATATACGACAACGGGAGAATGTCTATAAACATTTGTGAAATAAACTTTTCATAATGGTCAACCAAAACATTTCATAAATGATGAATTCATATATCCTAATACAGACTTAAATATTTAAACCTGCACAAAATTTACCATAGGTTTGGAAACAACAAAAATCCGCCATATATTAGGAAATTACAAAATTTGCCATAGATTAGGGTTTAAAAACAAATCTGCCATAGATTTGGGATGGCATGACGTCATATTTACCATAGATTAGGAATCTGTCATAGATTTGGGACCCACCATAGATTTGAGTCCTACATATGTATTGTTAGATAAACTGTTTCCAGGTAAAATGGATATTCTTTTAAATTGAGAATAATAATCAGGAATTTAATAAGATTGCCTAGACATAAGGAAAAAGTCAAACCAAAATAGGAACTAATATAGTAATCAGATAACATAATTTGGCCTCCTTAAATAAAACACTATAGAATTTCTTACAAATACACACTGTAGCATCGTAATTATCATAAATATTAAAAATGCCATCGGGATACCAATTTAAAAAAAATAATATCGACGGGGACCAGACTCGGATCATATGAAGCCAAGTTTTAGCTAATCCGGAAATATGTAAAGGGAGTTAAAAGTTTCTTAGACTGGTTTTCTGTCCTTTATCTGTTCGCTGTTTGGCTATGATATGCAAGGGAGAGGACCAGTCTAAAAGTTTCTGAGACCTTGCTGATTGAGTCGATTGAGACTTACATCATTTATTTTTACGTTTTTGCATAAGAAAATATTAATGGCAACTCATATGGTTATAAGAATAGTTCGTAATGGTTGTCGAAAACTTCCCAGGTATAGTATTCACATGTACCAAAATCGAATTATCGGTTCTAGCTTTTATGTCCTTCCTACTAAGGTGGTTTCACTGCCTGAAAGTTTAACTGATAAGCATGGACATTATAGTCCACGGAACTCAGGAAACCTAATCTGACCTATAATCAAACCCCTATGGAGGAACCTAAAATTGAAAATGGAAATGGGGAATATTATGTGTCAAAGAGAAAACAACCCACCATACAGCTGACAACAACCGAAGGCCACCAAATTATGGGTCTTCAATGCAGTGAGAAACTCCCGCAACTGGAGGCATACTTCAGCTGGCCTGTAAACAAATATGTATTAAAGTTCAGTGATAATGGACGTTTTACTAAACTCTAAATTATACACAAGAAACTAAAAATCAACAGTATGAATAAACGTATTTACACTTTTGGTATTTAGCTGAATCTTGCCTCCGAATGACCTTAGATCTACTCTGAATCACCTTTTGACGTCAAGCAACAATCACTTTTAAATTGTGACGTCAAATAATTTAAATTATGATGTCAAAGTTTTCGGGAACCTGTGTGATTTTACGTAATGGCGGACAAATTTGCATACAAGTGTAAATACGTCTATTAGCCCTTTTCTGTGGCTTTGGTCTAGCGTGTCTTCATTCATTGTAAAAACTGACAAAACCAGAGATGCCAACAGTTTATATTCCTCCACCTTTCAAAGGTGGCAAACTTTGTTTCTGTTCTCTAACTTAAGTCTGTCTGAACTTAATGCTGTTCCCACTTGAAATGAGAATCAGTCAGTACCACTTGAACTTTTGGTGTCGCACAATAATCACTTTACCATCATGGCATGAGATATTTTCTATCATAATGTCAAAATTTGTAGGGGAATTTGTGTAATGTCCAGTAATGGCGGACAAATATAGCCAGTGATATTGTTGTCTTTTTTCAAAACTACCTCTACCGTTTTTTATCATGATTGGGAAAATGCATATTTTTTATTGAAATTTTCGGAGAGGGGAATGAAACAGAAACAATGATGGTACTTAATGCATTGAAAACCACATGTGTTACAAACACCATGATGATTCTGATCAGAAAACCGGATCTCAAAAGTGCTTCCTAATATCAAATTAATAACATGAATACGAAATTTACAAACATTACTACCAATGCCATCACTGTTTGGGGAAAATGTCAAACTTTTTGGGAGGAATTTTAAGCCATTTTTTTTAGTAATTGGGAATTTTCTCTTGGGGAAAAAGCCGAATTTCGGCTGTAATATAAGGCAAACCATATCACTGATAGCGATTAGGTATATGCTTATTACCACAAAACACAGTTTAAGGTGGCTCGTGGGTACAAAAATTTCAGCAAAAAATTAAACCTTTATTTTTTTAATACAAATTTTATTTATTACACTATTAGTTATTACTTTATGATATGGTACAAAAATCAACCCAAAAAATTGATTCAGTTTGGCCCCAGATGACTAAAAATGTTTATTTCATTGAAAAAGCTCCAAATTATCTCCCTTTGGTGCATAAATGCCATTTTTTGGCATTAAATTAGAAATATCTTTTTAACTCATTGGTGACCTATATTTTTTTATTATTGTTATCAAATAAGTTATACATAAACTAAATAATTGTAAAATTTAAGCCATTTCTGTAATTAGGTTATTTTTTTATTTCGATTTTACATTGTGTGTACCTCTATATCTCCTATTAGTTCAACCATGGAAGTATTATACTTCCATGGTTCAACAGAAAAAAAGGAAATTAACAAAAATGTATGCTTCTTCCAGAGGCAGATCCTGAGCTTAAATGAACGGTGACCCCTATTTTTTTATTTCATTTTTCTTTTAAGTATATGATAAAGTTCATTTATAAAAAAATATAGCGAAATCCTATATTATAAAAAAAAAAGTTTATACCCAGGAGCCTCCTTAAGTTTGAATTTTGGTGTCCCTGTACAAATGGAAAATTATTAGATTTTTGGGATACAATTGCTTTCAAGCAATCTGTAGACTTATACCAGTGGCTCAGGGCAATGCCCTCATGTCAATCGTTTTATTCTAAACATTAAGGAACATCTCTGATTCTTATGATTGTCTTGCTTTAAAAGGTTAAAACAAACAAAGGGATTGAACTTAAACAACTTTACTACATATATAATGTTCTTTTCATAATCTTCATGTTTGATATTTCTCTTGACTTACATGTGTGTTTTTAACAACACGGAAAATCAGAATTAAGCAGTATTTATATTTAGTGTTTTTAGATATATTTAGAAACACGTCAGAGGGAATTCCCCAATTTTGATAAAAATGCGAGAGTTCTCTGAATTCTGATAAATCTATTTCTGTCATAGCTAAGAACTGAAGATTCTCTTATATGTCACCGTTATGAAACTGATATTTGATATTGTACTTCCATAAAGAAATACCGCTATTGTAAATTGACCCCCCCCCCCTGTATGGAAAATTGACCCCCCATGGTAAATTGAACCCCCTGTTTTTTTTCCATCCTAGATGATTATTAGAACATTATATATTATTCTAAAGAAATAGAGAACCATCTAGGTTGTTTAATTAACATTTTTAAAATATACGTTCTTGCTCCAGGGTTTGTTTAGGCAATTATGCGCATGCATATAGTTTTCTTGACTTCAAGGGGTATTAGATTAAATGGTTGCTCTGGATTCCCCACTCAATTGATTGTTTTAAAACTCATGGGATCGTTTCTATTTTTGTCTGGTACTGAGGGTTATTGTTGTTTCATAATTTTAAATCATATGCATCATTTAAATTAAAATAAATGTAGTCCACATAGCAACACCCCTTATGGCGAAATGGAGTCGTCCATATTATCGTTTCGAGTTGTCTCCCTTCCGGAAGTAACTTCCGTACATTCTGAAAACAAAACATGTCGAGAAAATTAACTCGTTCTGTCGATAAACGTCGTTTTATATTAAATACGATCACAATTTAAACCGAGGAATGTGTACGGAAAGGAGTCATGACCACTGACCCAAAGGAAATTAAATATTTTTAAAAGAGCTAGGAATGGGAATATCAAAGTGAGAGGGTTAGCGCTATAAAACCAGGTTTAATCCACCATTTTCTACATTTGAAAATGCCTGTACCAAGTCAGGAATATGACAGTTTTTGTCCATTCGTTTTTGATGCGTTTTGTTATTTGATTTTGCCATGTGATTATGGACTTTCCGAATTGATTTTCCTCTTAGTTCAGTATTTTTGTGATTTTACTTTTTCCTCCAAGAATTATTTATTGTAGGAAAATAGGTGATAAGATACGAAGTGAAATACCTTCTCTCACTCTGAGTCTCTGCTGTGACTACTGTGGAAATTAAACTTGGAATTGATAGTACAAAATAAAACACAATGAGTACATTGTTCATACACATTTTGTAACTTCAGATTATGTTAATTACATTTTACATGTGCAGTTGAATTAGTTTTGAAAATAATATTATCCAGCTACATGTATACATGTGTCAATGAAAACAATGGCAATCGTATCCCTCAGAGCAATCTGCTCTTTGATTTGTTTTTGTTCTCTTACATTAGTTTGTTTTAAACAAATTCTATGAATGTTATACAGGATGCATATTACCACAAAATACAGATCAAGTTTGAATTTGATGGTGTCATTTTAACTTTTCAAGAGTTATGCCCCTTTACAAATGGAAAAAAATGCTGTATTTTCTGTATCCATTCTTTAACTTAAGTAAGCTTCAACCAGAAGTTATAAAACTTGTACACAATTCTAATTACAACAAAATACAGTTCAAATTTGAATTTTAGGGGTGTCATTTTGATTGTTTTAGAGTGATGTCCCTTTTTTTCCAAATGGGAAAATGGGATTTTTTTTCTAATGAGATTATATTATTTGTTTGTACAAGATTGCTTTAAAATTGTTTGCAATGAATTAAGGGGGTATATTAAACCTCAAACCACATTATTTACCATTTTGACATCAAAGGAGTTTTTCTTGAATTTTCCATTTAAGTTCAGAATATTGACCTCTTTTTATTGAACCCAAAATGTTGATAATTTTTTTAATAAACAAAATACTGAAATTAGAAAGTCTTTTAGCATGTGGATATACCAGTATAGACAAAAATTCTCCCCATGAACATATTCATGTGACACATATTAATTATAGAAACAAACAAATTATTACATGTATTCATATTATTCAACACTTTCCAACTGTATATTTACATGTTCACAATGAAAGTTACCACCTCTTCTCACATACTACATGGAACTATTTTTAGAAGAAAGTAAGTATTTTTCAAATGAACTTAAGTTATAAATTGAATAATGCTATAAAATGTGAATATTTGAAATCGAACTATAATGAAAGTATGTTAGGTAACAGAGTAATTAATCTAGTTTAACATATGGGCTATTTCAAAAAAAATGATGCCAAAGTGTGACAAACATGGTAAAAAATTAAGTCATTGCTAATCTTTTTTCTATCATTTTTCTTTAATCCAGAGACATTCAAGTTTACAAAACTACCAAGGGTTAATGCAAAATAATAAAAACAAAAATTTTAACAACATTTTACTCATAAGAATTCATCCACTTTTCAAAGGAAACAACATAATAATAATATCAACTGACAAACATAAATAAGAATATAAATATCAATGTAATTTTTTTGTTTGTTGCAATAAAGGTACTAAATGATTTTCCTGCAATTTTTTTTTTAATTATAAACAGTTTTTTTTTTTAAATATGTAAATTTCACCAATTTTTAGTGTATTCTTTAATATCTTATTTCAAAAGTTTTTATATCTCTTTGCAAAAGCTTTAATTGTATATAAAAAGTATAAGGAAGCAAACATATATGATCTAATTACATCCTCTGAAAATTTCACAACAATTGCTTCAGTCAATTCTAAGTTTTCTTCATTTAAAAAATACAAACATGTGTTTTTTATCCTTTTGTTACACTCCTGACATATTTTTTCAGTAACTGTAAGACTGTTTTTTAATGGAATGTTTAGAAAATCAGTAATGATATCTATTTTAAATTTACAATCTCACAAATAAATAAATTTATTAGATATTTGATTACATATTTTTTTAATTTCTGAGCAAAGAGCAAACTTTCAATATGTTTAATGAGAATTACACTTTAATTTTTAAGAATCTTTGGTGAATATATAGTGTGCAGAAAAATTACTTTTACAAGACAGATCAGCTTTCTCATAACATTGTAAAGATGTTACAATTATTTTAATAAAGAATCATGTTGAATTTTGTTATAGATAAGCTACATCAGAAACTTGTCAGGAGTGTAACAAATGTTACACTCCTGACCATAATTTATTGCTACCATATTTTAACCTGAAACTGACCTGAAATCATGTAGAGTCTTTATATTTCACATATTATTTTAGTGCAAATTAAGAACAGGTTAAAAAAAATTATATACTTCTTACATATTTACAAATTTTGCTAATTGTCTATTTAAAAAAAAAGATGGCTTTCCTTTAAACCTTGTTCAGTCTCTTGTTTGATACTATATATATGCTGTTTTTATGTCAGATAATGTATTATGATAAGTTTGTTCTTTCTACCAAAGATGGTAGCAGTATGTGCTCTGTATATTAAAAATTGTCCAAAAATGTACCCAAAAATGTCAGGAGTGTAACGCTTTAAAATGTTTAAGTGTAACATTCATGTTATTTTTTATAGAAACAATGTTGTTATTATTGGTTTTCCTTTCTGAAATTTGAGTGTGAACACCATCTGTTGCATATTTTCATTAACAAACATGCCATTATTATGGCCTTTATTGCTTGTTTATGCTCAATACTTGTATGTCAGGACTGTAACACATTTAAACAAGCTAGTTCAATTGCAATTTTAGTTCAAAAATTGCAAAAGTAATGATGTAGACTTGTATTCTGTGTTAAGCTGAGGTGTAGTAATGTCATTTTATAATAATTGTCAGCTTGTTTTTCTTCCAATAACTTACCTTTGCTAATAAGATTGAAATAAGGCATTTTTTTGTGTTACACTCCTGACATTGAAGTATTGAGCATACAAAAGCAATGAAGGCCATAATAATGGCATGTTTGTTACTGATAAACTGTAACAGGTAATGTTCACTGAAATTCAAGAAAAAACAACAACTATAACAACATTGTTTTTAAAAAAAATACATCTTAACCCAGTTGTTACACTCCTGACAGACCTGGGTAGTCCTCTTATTGTAACCATAATATTCCAGTAGTAGAACTTCAGGGTCAACTGGATGCACCTGTGCCAAGCTATGATACTTACCTAAAAGAATAAACCGTGCAAGATGTACAGAAACATGTTATTTCACCTACAAAGACATTTTCTGGCAGCATATTGACTTTTACTAACATTTTTTTTTTAACACAAACTTATTTGACTTACCTTATGAGGCTCATAAAAATGTAAATATATGGAAGAATTAAACAAGAAATCATAGTCAAGATATAATAGTTGGATGAAAGATATTGTTTGGTATTGTATCTGCCCTTATTTATTCTATATCATCAATGAATGCACATGCTTTCTTCTAAATGTCACACTAAAAGCGTTACACTCCTGACATTTTGAGGTAC
Source organism: Mytilus edulis (assembly GCA_019925275.1). Taxonomy (NCBI): domain Eukaryota; kingdom Metazoa; phylum Mollusca; class Bivalvia; order Mytilida; family Mytilidae; genus Mytilus; species Mytilus edulis. The sequence goes on from CM034353.1 coordinate 48,004,116, forward strand.
AATTTTGGACAATATTTTTTAAACAGAGCACATACTGCTATTATCTTTGGTAGTTAGGACCAACTAATCATAATACATTATCTGACCTAAAAACATTACAGATATAGTATCATACAAGAGACTGACAAAGGTTTAAAGGAAAGGCATCATTTTTTTTGAAATAGCCCATATTGTTTAATTCTATTTTATTTTTTTATTTTCTTCAGATCTGGAAGAAGGTCATTTTGCAGTAAACCTTTAAATAGTAATGGTACTGGGGATATTGCAAATGTACCTCTTTCTCAACCAATTCCTGGATTACCTCCTCCTAAATTTACTTCCGCCGAAGCCAGTAAGAATGAGACACAAGTAACAGTTTTAGATAATGGTTTGACAGTGGCTACAGAGAATGTTTTTGGACAGTTTTGCACAGTAGGAGGTAAATTTTTGCTTTACAATTTATAGATTTTTATACAAACTATTACAACATATTCAACAGTTGAAGGCAGTACATGTCCGGTACTACAGAATTTACAATGGGAAAAGAAGACAATCAACAATATCTTATAAGTTAACTGCAGCGTGTTTAAACTATTTCCTTGAATTAGACAATTCCTTAAAAATAATGAAACATTTTTAAAACAGATGCATTGGTATAGTAAAAATGAATTCAATGAGATGTGGTGTATACATTTTATGTACATCACTGATTAAGCAACCTGACAACACAAATAGTAAAAAACAACTCTAGATTTTCTACATGTTCTATGATAAAACTTTGCTGCGTTTTCTTAATTTAATCATCTTAAAGTGAAACAAAAAAACATCAGTCAATTGTCATTTGAGTATGGAGTTTTAGGAATAAGGTTGTTTTGGAGTATGATTTATCTCTGGATCAGGTAAACTGTCTTATTTAAGTATTTGTAAATATCAGTATAAATTCACTATTTGTATTGTTCTTTGATTTATATTCTTTTTATTTCAGTGTTGATTAACTCTGGATCACGTTATGAAGTAGCTTACCCATCTGGTATATCACATTTCTTAGAAAAAATAGCTTTTGGCGTGAGTTTAATTCTTTATGTTTCTTCTGCTATTTATATTCTTTTAGTGAATAACTTCCTTGTTCTAGTGAATAGATGTCTCATTGGGAAATATGCCTCAGAGACAGCAACCCAAAGACATAAAAATAACCAAATGACTTGACTGCAACACACAGTATTCCAAAATATATTGTTCAGAGATATCTGAACAGGATTAAAGAAATATTGCAATTAATGAAATGGAGTGGGTCTATCTCAAAAGCAAAACCTATGAAAGGACACATCATTGCTCTTAAGAATACTGTGAATTCATTAATATTAGTTAGATAGAAATTGTGTTGGTACAGGAGAACCACAAATTCAAATGTTCAACGAATTACAAATTTTCTAAAGGAATGTATGCAGACTTTGCCAAAATCACAAAATATCCACAAACATGCTAATTTTCTTTAAACCATGAAAATTGGTACCCACAAAAAATAAATGAATCCACAGTATATATATTTTAAGGATGATGATCTACATGTATATTCGAGATATTTAACAGTTTGTTATTTAAGTAACCCCCTAGGATAAACCCTTAGTCAGTAATTATTTCAAAGTAAGATTTTCTTGGTAGGCAAGTCAGCATTTTGAACTAATGATCCAATGTGTCAAATATCAAAGAGATGAAGGAATTAATGGCAGAAAATGTAAACACAAGTTGAATTATTTGACCTCTAGGTTACATGTAGATCTTAATGAAGAAGAATACAGTCTTATTTATTGTAATACACCTTCATACTAGATACCTTAATGAAATAATTCAGTGTAAAAAGTTGAAAAGGTTATGGCTCAGAACAAGAAAATCAGAAACAGAACAAGTAGGAAAACAAAATGAAGAAGAAAAAAAACAATTATATCAGAGAGCAGACAAATATATTAACAGCAGAACAATATCAATACTGTTGCAGTAGATTTTCCTTAAAAGATGGAAAAAAACTAATTAAAATTGTACAGTTGTATGAAAATGCAGATGACAATACTGTATTTCAGGATGATAAAAGAATAGTTTGAATAACCAGGTTTTTATACGACCCCAAAAAAATTTTGGGTTCATATAATGGTATGATGTCGTTTTCTGTGCGTCGTCGTCCGAAGACACATTGGTTTCCGGATAATAACTTTAGTTCAAGTGAATAGATCATAATGAAATTTTAGAAGGTTCAATACCACAAAAGGAAGGTTGGGATTTATTTTGGGGATGATGGTCCCAACCGTTTAGGAATTGGGGGCCCAAAAGGGGCCAAAACAAGCATTATTCTAGTTTCAGGATAATAACTTGTTTACAAGGATTTCAATTGCTCTGAAGTTATACCGCAATGTTTAAAATCACAAGTAGAAGGTTTGGATTTATTTAAGGGGTTATGGGGTCAAAGTTTAGGAATTAAGGGCCAAAAAGGGGCCAAAACAAGCATTTTTCTAGTTTCCAGACAATACCTTGTGTGCAATTGCATGGATCTCTCTGAAATTGTACCACAATGTACCATATAACAAAGGGGAGGCTGGGATTAAGTTTTGGGTTAATTGCCCAAAATATGTAGGAATTAAGGGCCAAAAGCAAGGGATTGAGTTTAAGGGTTATAGCTCCAAAGGGGGGGGGGGGGGGGGGGGGGGGGTTCAATAAAGTGGGGGGATCTCAGTTTACCATTTTTTTAAGGGATTTTTTTTTTTCAACATTTTTCAAATTTCGAATTTTGAAAAGTTTCAAGAAGAAATATTCAATTGCACAGTATTGTGCAATAGATGTGTTAGATCTTTAACCACATTAATTTTGTGGCAAAAACCTATATTATGTCAAAAATTTTATCACAATCAAAATTCAGACAGTATCAATCTTGAATATTGTGACCAAATTTGCCACAACTGTTCAGGGTTCGACCACTGGGGTCGTATAAAGCTGCGCCCTGCGGAGCACCTGGTTAATTTCTGCTTTGAAAATTAGCAATGCATATTGATGATATTTACATTTTCATTTTAGTCAACAACACAGTTTACAGATAAAGACAAGATTTTACAGGAATTAGAAAAACATGGTGGAATATGTGATTGTCAATCATCAAGGTTGGGGAAAAAAGAAATTAATCATATATGTTGTAATATGATTATTCAGTACACAATTTGGCATGTTTTATATGAATGAGGGTTAGAAAAAATAGTTTCCATCACTGCAACAAGTGTTTTACGATATTTTCTACTCAAGACAGTTAAATTTTGATATTTAAAGTAAGAGTCTGCCAAGTTTTTTGAATAATTAAAATTGAACTGTTGAGAGTGGAGAAATATCATAATTCAAAAGTAAAAGAGTTGAAATATGTTTTCCATAATGATTTTATCCTTCCTTTTCATAGATTTGCAGAAAGTTGTGTTCTTTATACATTAATTGGCATACTTGATGTCATCAGGCATTGTAGTCTTTTTTCATGACGTCCCAATAGGAAAATCAGAAGAAATCAAGAAAATTTAACATCATAATGAAATTTTTACCAATCATTTGCTGAGAACAGATATTTCACTAGTGAAGAGAAATATTTTATTCACAATGCTCAAGAAAAGTGAAAATAGTACAAAAATTATAGAAAGATGAATATTAAAAGAAAAACAGTATGGTACATGTATTGCATATGTATTGATAATCATGATGATAGGCATCAGTGTCTGTGCATTTAAATTTTACAGTAAGAGAATCAAATTGATTTACTTTCATTTTGGTTAATAAAATGAGCTGTTCTGGCTTGAATTACACAAAATGATAATAGTTTGAATAAAAAAAATATATTCTGTAATTTTGATAGTAGAATATTTACCATGTTTACTTATGCTTATAAATATGATTATTTGATTTATTTAAAATATGATATGGTTTAAAATTTATCATGCAACAAGAACCCTTTTCTACAATAGAAAGGAAGCCCATGTTTATTTCTTACAACGAATAGACTTAAATTGTAAATTTATGTATTTTTCAAATAAGAATTTTTTTTTTATGAATAATAATATTTTATAAATGATCTTTCAGGGACACATTAATTTATGCCATGTCAGCAGAAACCAGAGGATTGCAAGCAGTAGTAAATATCTTGTCTGAAGTTATAAACAGACCCATTGTAACAGCTGAAGAGGTTGGTAGAAATAGTTGAAGTGGTCTTTAGGTTTGAACTCTTTTGTCTGCCTGTCCATTCATCAGTTGGCAAATCAGTTTTCCACACTTTTTTCTTCATATTTGAAGATATTGATAATTGGTATATAGTTTTATCACGACAAGTTACAAATCGAGTTCAAATTTTTTTCCGGCATGAAGGTTTAGTGCAGAGTTGTGGTCCTTGGACTTAGAAATTCACTAAAATGCTTAATTTTCCTCAGTTTTTTTTCCTCATGCTTGAAGATATTGAATGGATAATTGGTATAAAGTTCTGTCATCACAAGAAACAGATGAAGTTCAAATTTTGTTTCTGTCTGATGCTTGAAGATATTAGTCATGCTTGAAGAAATTAACTTGATATTTGTTATATAGTTTAAACTTGATATTTGTTATATAGTTTACACCATGTGAGCTTCTAATGTGTTTAATTGTATATTCAGATTTTTCCATTTGTGACATCTAAAGAAATGTAATTCTTTTATTTATTTGTAGTTAGAAGATGCTAAGATGGCAGTAGGGTTCCATATTCAAGGTATGGAGTTAGATCCCAATCCAGAACCCATTCTAATGGAATTGATCCATCAGGTAATATACATGTATTTAGAAATTCATACCTGTAGTCATTTATAGTAGAAATTGTCAACCCAGAGCTATTTTCAATTGAAAGAATTTCTTAGAAATGCATGCAGAACTAATTACTATATTGTATTGATCCTTTCTCTACCATTTTCTAATTTTTTTTCACTTATTCACATTTCCCGACAGATTTTGGAAAATTGTTCTCCTTACTAGTGGAATAACTGTTCTAGGCAAATGATTGGTCAAAATTTAACTATGACATCTAATTTTATTGTTTTTTTCTGATTTGTCTATTGTGACGTCATGAAGAAAGGTGACCATGCTTGATACTATACAATACAATACGCTTTATTTAAAAATACTTTGTCACATTAACATGTGAAACAAGAGGTAAATACATACAAAATATAATCACATATGATCATGGCATGATGGAAAGTAATAAAACAACTTTAAAATAGAATATACAAATAATGTACAGTCAAACCTGAGTAAACCCGACCCTAAATAAACTGGTTTCCTGTTCATTCCGGCCAAAAATTAAAGTCCCTTCAAAGTCTTTGTTAAAATACCCTTTATAAGCTGGACCCTGTGTATTCCAAATTCAAGTCTTATGATGCAGTCCCAATACTCTTGATTACATCAATTATTACCTGTCGGAACCAGCTTGTCTAATTAATTTTTAATGATCGATATGCAATGGGTTTAATGAAAACATATTTGTTTACACAATATGACTTTTGAGGATAATCAATTAGCCAGGTGTTAAACTGTGAACTTACAATCGGACAGTACTGAGCTGTATTATTTATTAAAACACTATAAACGTGTTAATTAATCTAAAAGACACACCAAATTTATCTCGGATTGAACTTACGTTGGAACTTGAATATTTTTTTTCAAATCGCGGAGTTTGAAATTTACATTGTCTTTTTCTAAATCCTGTGTTCCCTGTTATGAACCTCTAAACGAATGACCCTGATAATGAAGAACACCCGGATGACAACAATCAATGTGCAGATACATTGGCTAGAGGTATAGGGGGAGGGTTGAGATCTCATAAACATGTTTAACCCCGCCGCATTTTAGCGCCTGTCCCAAGTCAGGAGCCTCTGGCCTTTGTAAGCCTTGTATTATTTTAATTTTAGTTTCTTGTGTACAATTTGGAAATTAGTATGGGGTTCATTATCACTGAACTAGTATATATTTGTTTAGGGGCCAGCTGAGGGACGCCTCTGGGTGCGGGAATTTCTCGCTACATTGAAGACATGTTGGTGACTTTCTGCTGTTTTTTCTACGGTCGGGTTGTTGTCTCTTTGACACATTCCCCATTTCCATTCCCAATTTTAATGTAAACTGTACAACAATGTTTCGATCGTGATGAAATTTCATTTGATAATATTCTGGCTTTCAAATCGGCCATACTAACGTTGGAAATTAACGATCATGTAAGTAAAACGAATCTCTTGTGTTACAATCCAAACAACGTGAGTATTGTGATGCAAATGAAAAACAAAGTGAAAGTGAAATTGACAAGTTGGAGACTGATGCTACCGAGGTCTATTTCACATACGAGGATATGCAAAACACGGTTGAAATATTATTTCTGTTAAATTCTAGGCACACCCAGTTTCTGAAATTTTTACAGCCAATAAATATGGAGATTCAAAACAACGATTATACAAAGTTATTAAGTTATTGTGTTTTGTATTTTAATTTGTCAGTCTATACATTTTTTGTAGTTTACAATCTGACAGAACTTTTACATGCAATATTTCGGATGTCACAAGTCATTTTCTTCCAGTCAAAACGGAAACCTGAATAAACACGCTCACTGTTCAAACTGGCCCTTTTTCATAGTCCTGTAGCCGGCTGGTTTATACAGGTTTTTACTGTATAATACTTTTATAAACTTTGAAATGAATAAAGAGACTTTTTTAGTACCTTTATATTACCAATGATAGTAATTTTTTTGTAATCCTTTCAAGCTGCACTGGGATGATGTCACATTTGAAGAAGATTTGAAAAAGAAGGATACAATCATTAGAGAAACAGATGTCAACACTGTTATTCTTGTATAAATTCATTTCTCCACTGTAACAGTAAAATTTTGAACTTTTTAAAGAGCTCAGCAAGCCTCACACTTTAAATATTGAAATTAAACTGTCTCCAGTGGAGAAAAATTGTAACACACTTGTTGCAGTAGTTGAATCTATATATCTTCTACAAATAATTCGCATATTACTAAGTTACATGTTATATTTATATATTCAGGCAGCTTACAGAGGTAATACATTAGGATTACCACACAGATGTCCTCCAGAAAACATTGATAAAATAGAAAAAAATATTTTATACACATATATGAAGAATTATCATACACCAGAAAGGATGGTACTAGCTGGTGTTGGGATGGATCATGAACAAATGGTGGAATTAGCTAAAGAACATTTTGTGAAAAATTACAAACCAATATGGTTAGAACAAGAGAACTTAGTAGATAAAAAAATGTCTGTTGATAATTCCTTGGCACAGTACACTGGTGGAAAAGCTTTGGTGAGTAGTCAGTTGGGAGGCAGAGAATATTAGAACCAGAATTAAATATATCTTTCATGTAAGAGATTTCAGTACTTGCTTGTATATAAAAATTGTTTGTTTGTTATCACATTCTCCACATAATTCATGAATCATAATTAGTAGTATAAGAAACCAGTAGTATTTATAAGGCAAGTAACATCAATTTCTTACATAGTCAATGTCACATAGTTATTTCAATTATTGACCAAAATATTAACTTGCACTGTTTAGTATTACAAATTATCAAATTTGGAAAACATGGTTTCGTATATGTAATTATGGAGGATAGATCTGTAGTTGCTGTTTGGGCAATAGATTACACAACCAACTGAAATATAATTGATGATAAGGCCTAAATTAAAATATTGTTTGTTTGCCCTTTTCTGACCCTATGTTTTGAAACAGGGTAGGTAGGTATGTAAAATATTTTATTTTTCATTTCCAAAAAATAACTTAGCTCCGTACATTTTTAGGGTAGGCAGGTAGGTAAAATATTTTATTTTATAGAAACAAAATCTGCATGATGTCATTTTTGTTTGTATTACTTTTGCTTAAGTATCATATGAGTATGCTTTTGGTAATAAGTTTCTGGGACTAATAGTATTATAGTCCTAGGAAGTTTTGAAAAGAAGTCATCATGTAGAATGTGAAGTTAATTCATATGCACTCCTATTTTGTTTTCAAATATCAAAATAATTGTATAGGGCTTTGCAGCATATTTTCAACGTTTATATGCCTGGAACTTTTAAGAGTTTTAACATTCACTTATATTCTGTACTACGTACTGTGTACGCTTACCTTGACCTAAAAGTTTTCTGTAAGAGATAACTTTATCCTGGTAAAATATGTCCGGGCAGACATACACTACTTGTAGAAAAAGTCCCTAGAGTGTTTCAATTTTCATGTGTGCCTGTGTTTCCAATAAAAATGCTACAAGACTTGAAACTCAATTGTCATGCATTTTACATTGCATTTATAAATGATCTGTATGGAAAAACTTGGCAATTTTACTGCCAAATATTGTCCATTTTACAGACCTTTGGTTCATGTCAGATAAAGATTATATATTAATGCTGGTCGAAGGCATAGTTAACTTAATCATCCTGATCTACAGATCACCGTCCCTATATAGAATACAACATCCGTTTACAAAATATTTTGTACACACGTTGATAATTTTGGACGAACTTTTTTTGAATGAACCTTGCTTTTCAAGTAAAAAGACACAAGAGTAACTTTCGTCATATTATCATTATTTCAAAGCTTTCAACATCGATTTCAAACAAATGCTTTGAAACTCTAAATGCAAGTTTTCATGTCAAATGCTCAAGTAATATCAAACGGACAAGACCTTATACGTAAAAGATAAAACCTGAGGATTTCGGTAAAAAAGTTTTGAGCGGGAAATACAAATATAAGATTTTTGGTAGGAACGAAAAAATAAAATAAAATAAAATCATGCTGGTAAATACAAATAAAAGATTTTCAGGCGAAACGAATTTATAGGGTCGGTCAGTAAAGGGCAAACAAACAATATTTTAATTTAAGCCTAACAAGTTGGAAATTCAGACCAAAGTACATTGTACCATGAAATAACAACTAAAAAATTGGAAAATATATATACATTTGTACTCACAAAAAACTACTGTACTTAAGAAAATATAATTACAAATGTACTCATATATGCATTTCAGATTGAGAAAGATTTGTCAAATGTCAGTTTAGGACCAACACCAATGCCAGAACTAGCACACATTGTTATTGGTCTGGAAAGTTGTTCGCACAAAGATGATGATTTCATCAGTTTTTGTGTACTTAATATGATGATGGGCGGTGGTGGATCATTCTCTGCTGGGGGTCCTGGAAAGGGAATGTATACAAGATTATATCTTAATGTATTAAACAGGTAAGTAACAAATGTCTGGTCAAAACTCATGAAATTGAGAATGGAAAAGGGGAATGTGTCAAAGAGATAACAACCCGTATAATGTATATATATATAGTGATAAAAGATGGCATTTACCATGTTTACTGAGGGCTTTCCAATGCCAGTAAGTACATCAATCAGATGTCCATGACTAAAAGATGAACCATGGTTTTATAGTCCAAATAACCTATGGTGTAAAGCTACTGACCCATTTGTCAGTATGAGAATGATGATTGATGGCTGTTTTGCATCTAGTGACAAATTAAATGCGCATTCAGGACAAGAGCATGTGAATGTGATAAGAATATCAATCCTGTTTTGTACTAGACTGACTATGTAAGACTAAATCACAACTTGGTACAGTCATTGTGCTTCTTATGTAAAGGTACATATTTAGGAGTGAAAAATAGAAACCATATTTTAATTTTCACAGATTCCATATAATGCATATTGCCAAATTTTAATCCAAATATTATTAGTTACACATTGTGCTAGTGACCTGATATGATATACATGGTCAGTAAATCTCATATGGGGTGGTGTCACTCATAGGCATACAGACTAGTGGCATATTAAAGAGATCAAGTCTTCAATATTAAGAACCAACTTCCATTGCTCTATACAAAAAACAATACTTACCATAACATTTGTTAGCCTTCATGTGTTCTGCCAAATTTCAATGACAACTCTGGTTTTATTTTTTGCAGATTCCATTGGATACATAATGCCACATGTTATAACCATGCCTATGATGACAGTGGATTATTTTGTATTCATGCAAGTTCACATCCTGACCAGGTAAGAATGATTCAGAGATCCTCTTGATCATCCTTTCAAAAACAACAGTTGTACAAAATTAACTCAAGCTGATACATTTTTGACAACAATACAGCTCCTTGACTGTGTATATTGCATTATGCCTTTTTAGCTAACCTGGCCTAAAAGGCCAAGTGAGCTTTTCTCATCACTTGGTGTCGGTCATCGTCTGTCTAATGTCGTCGTTAACTTTTACAAAATTCTTCTCTGAAACTACTGGGCCAAATTTCACCAAACTTGGCCACAACCATAATTGGGGTATTTTGTTTAAAAAGTGTGTCCGGTGACCCAGCCAACCCACCAAGCTGGCCGCCATGGCTAAAAGTAGAACATAGGGGGTAAAATGTAGATTTTGGCTTATAACTCTGAAACAAAAGCATTCAGAGCAAATCTGACCTAAGTTAAATTGTTAATCAAGTCAAGATCTATCTGCCCTGAAATTTTCAGACAAATCTGACAACCGTTTGTTGGGTTGCTGCCCCTGAATTGGTAATTTTAAGGAAATTTTGCCGCTTTTTGTTATCATCTTGAATATTATTATAGATAGAGATAAACTGTGAACAGCATTAATGTTCATCAAAGTAAGATCTACAAATATTAAAGCCAACATGACCAAGTTGGTCAATAGACCCCTTAAGGAGTTATTTCCCTTTACAATAAATTTTTAACAATTTTCATAAATTTTGTAAATTTTTATAAATTTTAACAAAATATTATCCTCTGTAACTAATGGGCAAAGTTCACAATAGATAGAAATAATTGTAAGTAGCAAGAATGTTCAGTAAAGTAAGATCTACAAACAAATCACCATCACCAACACACAATTTTGTTGTTTATCCATCTGTGTCTTTTGTTTATATGCACATAGACCAAGGTGAGCGACTCAGGCTCTTAAGAGCCTCTAGTTCTTTAAAACTTTAAGGTGGCTGGGGTTTTCTTGCTCCATCTTGTATTTTGAAGTTTGCAGATAACATTGGTCTAGATCTTAAATGAAATGTGTCAATTTTGAGAGTACTATGTAATTTATAAGTAAGACTTTTTCAGGTTAATATAGAAAAATATAGAGTGGGGCGCACATATTCGCCGTGGACACAATTTCGCCGTTTTATGATTTTGAGGTGTTAAAACTTCAAAGGATGGTTGAAATTGAAGAAATATGCCGGGAAATTATATTTTTATAACAAATATGATTATTTTTGAAAATGAGACCAAATTTCAGCACCTACCACAAAGGACCGTAAAACGAACAACGATTTTCAGCCAATTTCCTGAATGATAAAAACGATTTCAAAGAGGTATTTCTTTAGTAATTCTTTGACTGATTGCCCTAAATTTTTTTTTTTACACCTTTCAAATGTCTGCTATTCATCTATAATGAAATTTATTTGATAAATATTGTTTAAAGATGCAGTTATTTGGTTTTAAATAGATGTGTAACAACGGCGAATATGTGTCCCCTGTTTACAAAACATCAGGATATTTCAAACACCCTTTACAGCTGATTTCCTAATGCTTGCAAAGTAAAACTTTGTTTGGCTTGCTTGCTTTGTTTGTATAATTGTTAATACAAGCTTTGTAAACAAGATTGACATCTTTAAACAATATATATAGGCATTGTTTAACCTGAATATATTATATTTTAATTTAATTGTGTGTTATCCAATGGATTGTACAATATAAAAACCAAGCAAGCAAGCTAACCAAAGTTTTGTTCTACATGCATTAGGAAATTAGCTGTAATCCAGCATTTCAAATGATTTTTCTCAAAACAAACACGTTTTAAAGCTAAGAATATTTTGCATTTGAAGTTATCTTCATATAGAAATATCAGTATACTTCAAAAATGTAAAGACCTGAACATAAACTGAAGAAAACATGGAAAGATATGGACAAAATGAGCACCCCACTCTATGTTTTATCATATTTTCAGCTGTGCTTTCTAAAAAAACACTTATTTTTTTTTTTAATTTAACCACATAAGGTGAGATAACTCAGTAGGGGAGATAATTCAGATAAATTAATTTTTATTAAAGAATGTGTTGTGAAGTTACTGATTTCAATATGTAGCAAGAAAACAAGTCTGGTGACCCCCTTTTTTTCTTTTCTGGAAACATATTATAAGAGCTATCTTCTCACATTTAATCAGAAACAAAAAATGTATTTTTCTTGCATAATCTATACAAAATCTGACACGATAAAAAACTACATTTTGACAAATTATTATAAAATTGTATGGATGCCAATTAAGACCCTGGCCCCAAATCCACCTTAAGTTATAGGTCAACTCTGTTTATTTATTAGAATCATTATAAGGAGCATTTGTCAGCCTTTCATAAACCTGACCTCAACCTCATTTTCAAGATTGTTTTTAACAATACTAAGTTTTTTTGGTCTGTTGACAATATTCCGTGTAAAACTATTTAAAAATTTATAGTGCTGATGGGGTTTATATAGCTATCCCTCTATATTTTTATGATTAAGTTTTAATCATTGGCAATCATACTACATCTTCTTATTTTTATGTTTTAAGTATTGCTGTGATAATGTTATTGATGTATTTTTCAGTTATCTGATCTGGTTGAAGTTATTGTCAGAGAATTATTAAATACCACATCATTTGTAGATAAGGTAAGTGCAAACAATGCATTCATCACAACCATAAAGAAGTAAGACACCTATAAAACTATTAACAAGATAACAGAGGACACGAAATAAACTAGGAACAGAAATATAAAGCCTGCTAGCAGTTATCTGCTGCTATAATCTGTGTGCAGTATATGTATAAAGGTTGTATAACACTCATTGTGATTTGTCATATATCCCTAACTTTGACATGTTTGACCCATGACTTATTAAAGTTTTCCACCATTAATGATTTACAATTTATGCAAAATTATGCTTTTAACATGTGGTGGTTTAGCAGAGAAAAAGAATTTCCATGATAGATGAGACAAATCAACACAGGTGCAGCTTCATGTAAGGCCACAATTAAAAATATTTTGGTTTGCCCAAACCCTACCGGTTGTGACAGCGGGTAGGTAATTAGGGATTTTCTTTTCTTTTTTTTTAAAGGAAATCTACGTATCGGATGTTTATTAGTCTTCATGCCTATCTAATTAAAAAAAAAAACTTCTTCAAATCAGGACAATAAAAGAATTTGAGTAGGCAGCTTTTTTCTGGGTAGGTAGGGTTTGGGCAAACAAACCTATTCTTTTTTATGGCCTAAATCATTTAGATAAAATGTGGCTGGCTCTTATTTTAAGGAGGCTTGAGGGTACAAAAATTAAAGGAAAAATTCAAACATTTTTTTTTCCCATTTCAAATTTGATATATTACTTTATCATATGGTACAAAGAACGCTATTCACTTGCAAGTGAATAATTCATATTTATATCAATGTTTTTTTAGCTTATTTTGACAAAATTGAACCATACTGGCTGCTAAAAGCGAATTATTATTTCACTTTTTGCATTTCATTAATGATTGAGCAACAAAATTAATATATTAGATTTTGTATATACCTCGTAACAATTGCCCCTTTAAATCCTGATTTGCATTAAGTCACCTCAATTTTATTCATATTGTAATGATTTAGCCTTTTTTTCACACTTTTGTCTTTAAACTGTTTTCTATATTTCTATGAAACAGACATCAATTTGAATTAAAACTGTAACATTGAAAATTTGTCAAGTAAAATCCTGCGGTCAATAAGATTCCATGGGAGATAATCTGATACCTAAGAATTAAGTATTTTCACATGAAATAATGATTTAACTCCTATCTTCCTTTAACTGGACTTGATTATAAGTGATTCTCTCATCTAAATACATTTTATTCAAATTACTGACCCAATTGCTATTTGTTAAACAAATTAAACTGTTGAACTGGACAGAAATTTTAACAAGCTGAAAAGAAACATAGTAAAGATATTAAAGAGATATTCAACAATGAGCAAAAACCATACCACAAAGTTTGCTATAAAGGCCCTAAACAACAAATTAAATTGAAATATGAAAACTAATGAATTGATTTATGTACAAAACAATGAATTAAAAGCAAATATGATATACAGCAGCCAATGACAACCACCAAATTACAGGCTCTTAACTTGTGAAATACAGAATGTGGCAACCCTGCCCTAACATTGGACAATGGTACAATACGAGATCAAACTATATCAAACAAAAATTGATTAACAAATATGAGACACAACAATAAATGACAATAAGTTGATTGCTACACTGTTTTACCAGTTGATCAGTTGTAAAGATGAATTCAAACTACAATTTTGGTAAAATATTATGGCAATTTAGGAATGACTAATATTTTTTTTGTCTATGAAGAAATAACATAAAAAATGTGGTGCACACTTAAATAAACAGAAAAATATTACAGTAATTCCTTATAATTTAATTCAAAATTCCATTTTAAATTGGAGTTAATCATGAAAAAACGTTGATGATGTCATGATCACAAGACAAAATTATGTCTATGAGCTTATAAACAAAACTCGTTCAACCAATCAGAAGACACGTCACATCCAAAATTAAATTATTTGGTACTGTGAAAGGGCAATGCCTATAGCATAAGCACAGTAATGGTCACAAATATTTGGAATATTCTGACATCATATAAATGAAGGTTCATTATATGATTTATTCACACTTGATCAACCCTATGTTTTTCTATGAACAGATAGAACTACAAAGAGCCAAGACACAACTACAGTCTATGTTGTTAATGAATTTGGAATCTCGACCTGTCATATTTGAAGATGTTGGACGACAAGTATTATCTAGTGGACACAGAAAGCAGCCGGAATATTTCTACGATTTAATAGGTAATATAATCGCTATTTTAAATTACATATATATTGTATATAGTATTGTATAATCTAAAAATAGAAACTACATTTTTCTTGTATGAATATTCATGACTTTGTTAACTACTTTCACAACTGCATTATCCCCTCCCCCCCTTTTTTTTTAAATGTCATTATGAGAAATGCATAAGGGTATATCAGTTGGTTAATCCACAACACCTTGACAGATTTCAAGCAAGGTTATACAGATTTTTCTCGATGACATAAAATTGTGTATTTGCTAGTTGCTACTAAATTTTGGGGGTTATAATTCCAAACCATGTACTAAGCCTTTTCTGTTTATATTGATTTGATGTGGTATGATTGGAAACTCTCCACAAGAGACTGAATAACACAGAAAGTAACAACTATAGGTCACCGTACAGCCTTCAATTCTGAGCAAAGCACAAACCACATAGTCGGCTATAAAAGGCCTCCAAATGACAAATGTAGAACAATAAAAAATGAAAACTAACAGCATAATTTATGTACAAAATAATGAAGAAAAAACAAATATGTAACACAGCAGCAAAGGACAACCACTGAATAACAGGCTGGAGACTGGGGACTTTTATGACAAATACCATATAAAATATTAAGGGAGAAGCTTAAAGATGGAATAATCTTTAAATGAGTAACACTACTTTGCTGCTCAGTATCCTCAAGGTTTTACTGGAAGAAGAGAACAGCAAGCAATTAATCAATAAACATCCCATCTACACTGGAAACATTCATTCTTATATTTGTTTTTCAGGTAAAGTTACACCACAAGATATACAGAGAGTAGCTGAAAGGATGTTAACAAGCAAACTGTCATTGTCTGCTCTTGGATCATTAGCTAATTTACCAGACTATGAAAACATTCAGAATACCTTGCTCGGCAAGAATGGAAAACGTTCTAGATTTTCATTTCTAGGACTGTAGTTATGTGTCAATCAAAATAAATTCAGAATTTGTGTATTTTTTGTTGATACTATTACTCTTTTTTAAGTTGGACTGAATTTAACAGCCATAGCTATTCAGTCAAAATTTTCTTTATCGTCTTAAAAACTAGAATGCACACGCTGAAATGTCTCTCCTTTTTTTACTAAACATTGATATTAAGTTGATAGTCCTAAATATAAAAGCTTTACTACAACTATCCCATCAACTTAAAATGATCCAAGAAAATGAGGCCAAGGTCATATAAAGTGAAAGGCCAAATACATGTACACCTTACAATCATTCAATACACTAAATATAGTTCACCTATTGCTTACAGTTTCTAAGAAACAGACTTGACCAAGAACAATAGTGCACACACTGAAATGTCTCGCCTTCTTTACTAAACATTGATATTAAGTTGATAGTCCTAAATTTAAAAGCTTTACTACAACTATCCCATAAACTTAACATGATCCAAGAAAATGAGGCCAAAGTCATATAAAGTGAAAGGACAAATACATGTACACCTTACAATCATTCAATACACTAAATATAGTTCACCTATTGCTTACAGTTTCTAAGAAACAGACTTGACCATGAACAATAGTGCACACACTGAAATGTCTCGCCTTCTTTACTAAACATTGATATTAAGTTTATAGTCCTAAATTTAAAAGCTTTACTACAACTATCCCATAAACTTAACATGATCCAAGAAAATGAGGCCAAAGTCATATAAAGTGAAAGGACAAATACATGTACACCTTACAATCATTCAATACACTAAATATAGTTCACCTATTGCTTACAGTTTCTAAGAAACAGACTTGACCATGAACAATAGTGCACACACTGAAATGTCTCGCCTTCTTTACTAAACATTGATATTAAGTTTATAGTCCTAAATTTAAAAGCTTTACTACAACTATCCCATAAACTTAACATGATCCTTGAAAATGAGGCCAAAGTCATATAAAGTGAAAGGACAAATACATGTACACCTTACAATCATTCAATACACTAAATATAGTTCACATATTGCTTACAGTTTCTAAGAAACAGACTTGACCAAGAACAAGAGTGCACACACTGAAATGTCTCGCCTTCTTTACTAATCATTGATATTATGTTGATAGTCCTAAATAGAAAGCTTTATTAGGGCCCCGAAAGCGGGTCGCCCTATAGGGATCAGTCTGTCTGTCCGTCTGTCCGTAACACTTTAACTTTGTGTCCGCTCCATATCTAGAGAACCATTATGATTTCATACTTTATACTTTACATGATTATTAACCACCACCAGAGGGCGTGTCATGATGTATGTACAACTTCCTAGGTCAAAGGTCAAGGTAAAAAAACTTTGGCTTCAGTTGACAACCCTGTGTCCTGTGGTGAAGATCGTGTCCGCTCTATATCTTGAGAACCGTTATGATTTCAAAGTTTATACTTGACATGTATATGAACCAACACCAGAGGGTGTGTCATAATTTATGAACAACTGCTTAGGGCAAAGTTCAAGGTCAAAAACTTTGGTTTCAGTTGACAACCCCATGTCCTATGGTAAAGATTGTGTCCGCTCTATATCTTGAGAACCGTTATCATTTTAAAGTTTATACCTGAAATGTATATAAACCAATATCAGAGGGTATGTCATAATTTATGTACAACTTCCTAGGTCAAAGGTCAAGGTCAAAAACTTTGGTTTCAGTTGACAACCCCATGTCCTATGGTAAAGATCGTGTCCGCTCTTTATCTTGAGAACCGTTATCATTTCAAAGTTTATACTTGACATGTATATAAACCAACACCAAAGGGTGTGTCATAATTTATGTGCAACTTTTTAGGTCAAAGGTCAAGGTCAAAAACTTTGATTTCAGTTGACAAACCCATGTCCTATGGTTAAGATACAATTTTTTAATGCACATTATTCACAGCCGGGCCCACAGAGATGGCTCCCATCTCAATGATATCTAGTTACAACTGTCACATAAACATAACATTAACCAAGAAAACTAAACATTGACCAATGAACCATGAAAATGAGCTGAAGGTTAGATGAACCATGCCAGGCTTCATTTTTTAGCTCACCTGGCCCATAGGTCAAAGTGAGCTTTTCTAATTCCTTGGCGTCCGCCGTCGTTTGTTGTCATCTGTTAACTTTTACAAAAATCTTCTCCTCTGAAACTACTGGGCCAAATTTAACCAAACTTGGCCACAATTATCACTAGGGTATCATGTTTAAAAAGTGTTTCCAATGACCCCAAAAACCAAACAAAATGGCTGACATGGCTAAAAATAGATCATAGGGTTAAAAGCAGTTTTTGACTTATATCCAAAACTTAAGCATTTAGCACAAATCTGACAAGGGTAAAATGTTCATGAGGTCAAGATCTCTATCTGCCCACAAATTGTCAGACAAATCTGACAACCCTTTGTTTGGTTGCTGCCCTAAAATTGGTAATTTTAAGGAAATTTTGCAGTTTTTGGTTATTATCTTGAATACTATTATAGATAAAGATAAACTGTAAACAGCAAAGTTAGTCTACAAATTAGTCAACATGACCAAGATTGGCAGTCAATCCCTTAAGGAGATATTGCCCCTTACAGTCAATTTTTAACAACTTTTAGTCATTTTAAACCAGATTTTTGTGACAAAAATGTCGGTTATTAATTTGGGGATGTACGGCGGTCAGGCGGTTGGCAACCAAATGTTGTCTGTGCAATTACTCATGAACCATTCAACCAAAGCTTTTAAAATTTTAATATGTTGTTACTGACAACCAAATGAAGGTCAAGTTCAATAATGCCGATTTTAACTTTTACCGTTAAGGAGTTATGGTTCTTGAAAGATTGAAAAATAACGTTTCCAGTTGTGTTCGTGCATTTACGCATGAAAGGTTCAACCAAAGCTTTCCAAATTTTAATAAGTTGTTACTGATGACAAAATGGAGGTCAAGGACAATAATGACAATTTTGACTTTTACTGTTCAGGAGTTGTGGTTCTTGAAAGATTGAAAAATGGCGTTTCCAGTCGTGTCCGTGCATTTACTCATGAACTGTTCAACCAAAGCTTTTCAAATTTTAATATGTTGTTACTGATGACAAAATGGAGGTCAAGTTCAATAATGTTGATTTTGACTTTTACTGTTCAGGAGTTATGGTTCTTTAAAGATAAAAAAATGGCGTTTCCATTCATGTTGTTGCATTTAATCATGAACTATTCAACCTAAGCTTTTCAAATTTAATATGTTGATACTGATGACAAAATGGAGGTCAAATTTGATATTGACGATTTTCACTTTCACCGTTCATCAGTTATGGTTCTTGTAATATTGCCAGGATACAAATAAATGTTAATAAATCCGATTTGTAACAGCCTCTTGTTTGTAATCTTGTACAAAAATCTTCTTCTCTGAAACTATTGGGCCAAATATAACCAAACTTGGCCAAAATCATTACTAGGGTATTTAGTTTTAAAAATATGTCTGATGATCCCACTTGTCAACAGAAATTTTGCAGTTTTTTGTTATTATTTTAGATATCTTTATAGTATCTAATAATTTCCAATATTTAATACTATTAATTATAATGTTAACCTTATTTTACACGATTTCCAAAGCATGAGTAATTACAGGTGAGTGAGACAGGCTCTTGAAAGCCTCTAGTTTATATAAATAAGGCCATTAGTTTTCTTGTTTGATTCGTTTTATATTGTCATTTCGTGGCCTTTTATAGCTGACTATGCGGTTTGGGCTTTGCTCATTGTTGAAGGCCAAACGGTGACCTATAGTTGTTAATTTCTGTGTCATTTTGGTCTCTTGTGGACAGTTATCTCATTCGCAATCATACAACATCATCTTTTTTATATGTACAGCTAACAATTCTTCCATACAACAAACATAGTTGACCTATTGCTTATAATTTAAGAAAAAAAGACCAAAACATGAAAACTTAACACTGGGCAATGAACCGTGAAAATGAGGTTAAGGTCTTATAAAACCTGCACGACTGACATGTAGGTCACAAAAAATATATATGTACAGCTAACAATTCTTCCATACAAAAAATATAGTTGACCTATTAATGCATATAGTATTTGAAAAAAGACCAAAACTCAAAAACTTAACTTTGATCAATGAACCATGAAGATGAGGTCAAGGTCAGATAACACCTGCCAGCTAGAAATATACATCTTAAAATCATTCAATACACCAAATATAGTAGACCTATTGAATACAGAATAAGAAAAACAGACCAAAATACAAAAACTTAAATATAACCACTGAACCCCACCTTATAATCATTTCATACACCAAATACAGTAGACCTATTGCATACAGTATAAATAAGAAAAACAGACCAAAACATAAAAGTTCAACTATAACCACTGAACCATGAAAATGAGGTCAAGGTCAGATGACATCTGCCAGTTGGACATGTACACCTTACAGTCCTTACATACACTGATTATACTAGTAGACCTATTGCTTATAGAATCTGAGATATGGACTTGACCACCAAAACTTAACCTTGTTCACTGATCCATGAAATGAGGTTAGTTCAAATGAAAACTGTCTGAAAGGTATAGGGACATTGCAAGGTACACACATACCAAATATATTTATCCTATTACTTATAATAAGAGAGAATTTAACATTACAAAAAGTCTTAACTATTTTTTCAAGTAGTCACTGAACCATGAAATGAGGTTAAGGACATCATAACATGAGGCATCTATATACAAAGTATGAAGCATCCAGGTCTTTCACCTTCTAAAATATAAAGGTTTTAAAAAGTTAGCTAACGCCACTGCCACGGCCAAATCACTATCTCTATGTCTAGCTTTCTGCAACAAAAGTCGCAGGCTTGACAAAAAGGAGGCCAAGGACATATGATAGGCAGAAACTTTAACAAAAGGCAAACAAGGTATGAAGCATCCAGGACTTCTATCCCATGAAATATAAAGCTTTAGACAAAAAAGTGTAATATGTAGTCATCAACGGAATTGTCAACCTTCAACACTTCTCAAAAAATCTCATATACAAATAATGAATAATCATGATATAAATTTTAAGTATTTATTAAGTCTTCATCTTCTTCTGTTTATTTTCTTTGTTCTACAACAGAAAAAAATAATTAAATATTTTTTGGGTTCACATTACATTCATGCAGTCAAAACTCTAATGGGATTGGCTTTATAGCTATATAAGATGTCATTTAACTCTAATTGGACTAGCTTGATAGCTAGATAAGATGTTATCAGACTCTTATGGTACTGACTTGAATCTATATAAGATGTCATCCCTACTTTTGACAGCATAAAACAGTCATTGAGGTGAACAATAATTCCATCTTATTCGCGTACATGTCAAGTAATTTATCAATGAAATATATAATCAGATATTTTTAAAATAACAAAATGATGTGCTTGTGTATAGCCACAATATTCACAAAAAACATTTAGAAAATAACATCTAAAAATATAATCTGAAAATTTTGTTGGTCATGTCAAAAAAACAATAGTTTTA
Source organism: Mytilus edulis (assembly GCA_019925275.1). NCBI lineage: Eukaryota > Metazoa > Mollusca > Bivalvia > Mytilida > Mytilidae > Mytilus > Mytilus edulis. Next base: position 48,025,528 of record CM034353.1, read on the forward strand.
AGTTTACTGTATTACTTCTTTAATAAAGATTTTCTGAAACATAAAAAGTCATGCAGTAAGAACATATATTTTCTTACCAAAATTATATATAAATATATGTTCTTACTGCATGACTTTTTATGTTTCAGAAAATCTTTATTAAAGAAGTAATACAGTAAACTTAAAACTATTGTTTTTTTGACATGACCAACAAAATTTTCAGATTAATGATTGTGATTGCAAGAAAAGCTGAAAACAGATATCAGATGATAGAACTGAAGTTCTAATTATCACAATACTAACCAAATTGCATTAATCATAACCTCATAATAATTGCTGAATTTGCAGTGTTCATAAAATACTAACTTTGATTTTTCTTTTCTTTGTTGGTTGCTTCAATGAGACATCTTTGACTTTTGTTTTTTCATCTTCTACGTCACCAAATTCATAATCTGAGTCTGACTTATTTTCTTGTGACGTGGGGGCATTCAACCTTTGACCTTCATCATTATCTAGGCTACTGTCACTGCCTGATTGGTCATCACTTTCACTTTCTTCAAAATCCTCAGCTACAAAAGGAAATAAAAAATCATGTTTTCTAGAAGTTCATTACTCTCAATATGGTGCATTTTTTTTAAAGCGTATTCGAAATGATTTTAAACTGTTTCTGATCAAACATGATATATACCCCAGCCTTTGTTAGTCTGTGAGGGTTTTTTTTAAATTTGGTTCATTTGTATGTTTTGGTGTCCATTTTGCTGAACTAGTATACATTATTTAAGTGGCCAGCTGAACCCAGCCACCCTGTGTTTAAGATCCATTGGTGGCCTAAGGCTGTTTTCTGCTCTTTTACTTTATGTAATAAGTTGCTTCGCCAAGCACAGCTGGAAACAACCTCAGAGGTCCAACCCTAAATGGTTTGAGGTGGGGGAAGGGAAATGGACACAATATTCACGCTTGATACAGGTCTGAATTTGGATTGTAATTAAATATTTGACACATAATAGGTTTCTGACACAGAATAATTGTAGTCAAAGAATTTAGAATTGATTATATGATTTGAATGAATACTTATTTTTTTGTTTTTGTGCAATACACTATGCTGTTGCATATTGCCCCCCTCCCAAAAAAGTTAAAAAAATTTACTCCCCCCCTTTTTTTTTTGGATTTTGTGCAATATACTATGCTGTTGCATATTGACCCCAACCCGAAAAAATAAATAAAAATGTATCCCCCTTTTTTTGCCAAAAAATAAATATATTAAGAAATTTTCATTTTAATTTCTGAAATCTGAAACAAGAAAAAATTTCTCCCCCCCCCCATTTTTTTGTCACCTGGTTTTTGAGCCATAACCACCAAAAGCCAATCCTAATCATCCCTTTGTTGTATAAAATCAGAGAGATCCATACACTTAAACACAAGTTATTGTCTGGAAACTACAACCAGATGCTCCGCAGGGCGCATCTTTATACGACCGCAGAGGTCGAACCCTGAACAGTTGGGGCAAGTATGGACACAACATTTAAGCTTGATACAGCTCTGAATTTGGATTGTGATTAAATAGTTGACACAAAATAGGTTTCAGACACAGAATTAATGTGGTCTAAGAACTTAAACTTAAAAACTTAAAATTTTAAATTGGACATTTACCTATTATGGTCCAATATCCAAAATCTAAATAAAATGTACATGGTTAGATTCAGCATATCATAGAACCCCAAGAATTCAATTTTTAATGAAATCAAATAATGTTCAATTTTAGACCCTTTAGACCTCAATGTGGACCAATTTGATAACCGGGCCAAAATATTAAAAATCTAAATACAAGGTTAGATTCAGCATATTGAAGAACCCCATATATTCAATTTTTGTTGAAATCAAACAAAGTTTAATTTTGGACCTTGATTTGGACCAACTTGAAAACTGGGCCCATAATAAAAATCTAAGTACATGTTTAGATTCAGCATATCAAAGAACCCCAAGAATTCAATTTTTGTTAAAATCAAACTAAGTTTATTTTTGGACCCTTTGGACCTTAATGTAGACCAATTTGAAAACAGGACCAAAAATTAAGAATCTAAATACATGGTTAGATTTGGCATTTCAAAGAACCCCAATAATTTATTTTTTGATGAAATCAAACAAAATTTAATTTTGGACCTTTTTGGCCCCTAATTCCTAAACTGTTGGGACCAAAACTCCCAAAATCAATCCCAACCTTCCTTTTGTGGTCATAAACCTTATGTTAAAATTTCATAGATTTCTGTTTACTTATACTAAAGTTATTGTGCGAAAACCAAGAAAAATGCTTATTTGGGCCTTTTTGGCCCCTAATTCCTTAACTGTTGGGACCAAAACAGACTTTAACTCCCAAAATCAATCCCAACCTTCCTTTTATGGTCATAAACCTTGTGTTTAAATTTCATAGATTTCTATTTACTTATACTAAAGTTATAGTGCGAAAACCAAATGTCTTCGGATGACGACAACGTCATACCAATATTTTTCAATTTTTGCGGTCGTATAAAAAATGCCTTTTTGGGCCTCTTTTTGGCTCCTAATTCCTAAACTGTTTGGACCATAACCCCTCAAATCAATCCCAAGCTTCCTTTTGTGGTTATTAACCTTGTGTTTAAATTTCATAGATTTCTATCAACGTATACTAAAGTCATTTGGAGACCAACTGTCTTCAGATGAAAACGGCGATGTGATACCAATATACGACCACAAAATTTGTTTGCGGTCGTAAAAAAAATGGATTGTTGAGTCCCTCTTATTAACCTGATTACTACCAAAGTTTTTTACTTCTGTGAGGTGGTTGATCAAATATATATATATAAGCCCAGGTGGTCGTGTGGTCTAGCGTGCCGGTTACAGTGCAGGCGATTTGGTGTCACAATATCTCAGTAGCATGGGTTCGAATCCCGGCGAGGGAAGAACAAAAATTTGCGAAAGCAAATTTACAGATCTAACATTGTTGGGTTGATGTTTAGACGAGTTGTATATACAGAATGTACACAGCCATGTATCACCATCACTGCTGGTGATCCGATGGATAAATCTGTTGTAGAGTTGTCACTGGTTCAGACGTACTTATAAATATAATTATTTCTGTGACTGTATCTTACATTAATTTGTAGGATCCTTTACTATAGATAATTTAGCTGATCTGTAAAAATAACATCTTCATGCTTTATATATCATGTACTATAGTATGACGCTAGATTAAAACAGACGTGGAAAGGTAACACCCGGCCAACGGAAGCTTCAATTTTATGAAGCCCAGGTGGTCGTGTGGTCTAGCGCACCGGTTATAGTGCAGGAGATATCTCAGTAGCATGGGTTCGAATCCTGGCGAGGGAAGAACAAAAATTTGCGAAAGCAAATTTACAGATCTAACATTGTTGGGTTGATGTTTAGACGAGTTGTATATATATATATATATATACCTGGGTAAAGGTCACTGAAGTCATCCTTATCATCTTTATCACCATGGTTACTGTCGTTTGCATCTGACATCATTTCTGTATCTTCTAGGTTCTGTTTCTGTTTTGGTCTGAAGAGAGGTTTGTAAGTTTCCCCTGCCTTTTGACATTCTTCCCCTATTTAGAGACAAACAAAAACAGTTGTATATACTTTATTGCTATGTGGGAATCTCCCCCAAGAATGTGTGGCACTTAAATTATTGACATCTTACAACAATCACTTTTCCTTTGTGACATTGTACATTTTTTTTGTGACGTCAAAATTATACGGAAATTTCTTCAATGTACAATAGTGGGGAACAAATAGCCATAAGATGCATTGTGCTTTAGCTCACAGAGATCCTTAATCAAGTTAATTTGGATTTCTGTGCTCATTGGTTTAAACAAATTCTCTTTCATGTCCATTGCAATTTTAACTTTGCTGATTGATTGATTATTGTACATGTATATGAAAGATGGGACAGTAGAAACTTTTGAATTATTTCCCAGTTATTCTGTGTCTACATTTAGGTCTTACCTATAGATAAGAATTGTGCACATAGAAAAGAGTTTAGTTTATGGATAGGACAGTATATGTGATTAAATTCACCTCATGTAGATTTTATAACCCATACAGCAGGTTTTCTAAAGATTTTGATTAGAACCACTTACATCTGAGTAAAGCTTTCTTGAACCTTCTGCCTTCAAGATGTTTCTGTATATGTTGTGGGGTATTATTAAGATGTCGATATGTCAATGTACAAAATAACTGATGGCTGAAAAAAACAGATGTAAATTAAATTATTTAAAAATATATTTTAAGAACTTACAACTTCTTGAAGATGCATTTTGTTTTGTAAATAATTGATCAAATCAAGATTTTTTGTTTCCCTGCTTGAATTGTTTTACATTTTGTTATATTGTTGTATATAACTATATAATATGCCATATAATGGATTTTGGTTGTGTTGAAGGACATACAATTAACAATAGTTGCTTACATTTCAGTCATTTGGTCTCTGGAGAATAGTTATCTCATTGGCAATCATATAATATTTTAATATTAGTGAGGGTGGGGGTGGGGGGGGGGGGCAGGATCAGTTGTTTTTAAGCTCGGGATTTCAGGATTGATCCTTTCTGGATCCGGAATTCTTTTTTCGAATTTTGGGATGTCGAGATTTGAATTTCTTTAAACTCTGGACCTCTGGATTTCATGTTTTTAAGCCCGGGATTTTGGGATCAGGACCCCCCCTTATTAGTTTACATCAATATATATTATATATACATAGGTAATGTACCATTTAAAGTTCCCCATTAGAATCCTAAACCTTAGGTCGAAGTGACTATTTTCTTTAAGGATGTCATCCAATGTATATCCTTCTAGATGCAACCGTAAACAAAGTTTTTTGTTTGAAGTTTACTTGAGAAATGACCACTGGTATAAAGTTAAACATATGTTAGTGTATCTATACATGTAACCCAGTCAGGTTACAAAATGTATTGACTTGCAGGTAGAACAATGAATGTTGACTGCCATGGCGATTGCCAAATAAACGGATCACCAAATGTAACCAAATGAATCTTAATTATTAGTTTTTAAAATATCAAACAGAAAACAATAAACTTGCAGAAAGATTGTATACCGCAAACATGAGGTGCAAATATTAGTACACCATATCCAGATTTTGACAGCAGTAATACCAATCCATTTATAATGTCTATTCTGCATGATTTATATTGGTTTAAAATTGTTAAAATTATAAGGCTAAAATGATTTCAAGGGACCGATCACTAGCATCCAATACATTGTTTAAGAATATTATAAGTCCTACCTCCTACCCCTTTTTATACTTTTTGTAAGATGCTGTTTTTCGTACTGATAATTATGTTTTTCCAAAAGTTTTTCAAATTTCTTTCCTTTAATGTAACTTTCTAGTGCATCTAGACGACAAGGCATTTCATGACCTGATAGTTCACATCTGATCTGAAATATACAATTGAAAGTTATCATGTTGTAGTAAACATACTAATACATGTATTCAAAGTAGAATATTGTTTTTAAAAACATTTATCATGGGATTTGCTCATTGTGGTGACCTATTATTGTTACTTTTTGTGTCATTTGGTCTATCAACTTTTTGTGTCATTTGGTCTATCATGGAGTGTTGTCTCATTGGCAATCATACCACATCTTCTTTTTATATAAGTAGAATATTGTATTTAAAAACATTCAACTTCATAGTAGAATATTATACATTGTATTTAAAAAACATTCATCTTCGGTCAGGTTGTTGTCTCTTTGACATACTCCCCATTTCCATTCTCAATTTTATAGCATAATATTGCATTTGTATACATTTGTAGAAGAATTTTGTATTCAAAAAAATCAAACTTACAGTAGTAGAAAATTGTATTTGAAAAACAACTATAATAGAATATTGTTTTTAAATATTTCTTGGTAGGATATTGTATTTAAACCAACATTAGTAGTAGAATATTGTGTTTAAAAACATAATTCATAGTCATGATAGTAGAATATTGTATTTAAAAGTATTCATTATGAAAACAGGATTTAAAAATATTCATAGTAGAATAACTGTACATACATTTTTGAAACTCATATCTTAACATAAGGAATGCCCAATACGGTCAGGCGTCAAACTGCCATTTTCGGCTACCATTAGCGTCAAATTGGTTAAAATTTTACCGTGATTCGTCAAAATATCCTTGTCGTGATTTGTCAGATGTCTCACATAATTATCGTTACGGTTATTTTTAGAAAAAAATAGCGTGATTCGTCAAATTCAGCTGATTTTTTTATCGTCTAAAAGAAAGTGTACATTTTATCATCATGCACCAAAAGTTACCGTTAACGTCATTTGGCAAGAATTTTTACCGTTATACGTCATGAAGGTACCCCCATTACTACCCTCTAACATGCTTAAAGATATATTTTAACATGTTAATAGAACATACAAAAACTGGAAAAACAACTAGTTTTTTTACCTAAAAAAATCCATTTAAAAGATTTGTTGGAATTATAATAAGAAAATAACAGGTTATCAAATAACAGCAACATACATGACATACAGAGGCAAATTTGTAATATTTTTTTGGTCAACAGAATATTGTTACAATATACATGATACATGTAAATGCATATGAAATAAATCATTTGTAGTGTAATAAACGTATTTACACTTGGTATTAAAAGCTGAATTGGGTCTCAGAATTCAGCTCTGAATACATTTTGAAGTCAAGCAACAATCAATTTTTAATTATGAGGTCATTTTTTTTCAAATTATGATGTCAAAGTTTATGGGAACTTGTCCAATTTTACTTCTATTGGGTAAAAAACTCTCTTATAAATACATCTGCACTCAAAACATAGGTTACCTATGAAATGAAACTTTCTTATCTTGTCTTATAGTTATATTGAAAAAAAAAACCAAAACAACAATTAATTTTTATGAAAAAAGTGTGGCAGAAATGGTACTATGGCAGAAGATGTTGTATTGCTGAAACATCTTGAGAGCCGAAATGGTCATCTTCAGTATCCTGAGGTTTTGTTGAATAACTGAGGGTAGTAATGGGGGTACTTTCATGACGTATAATGGTAAAAATTCTTGCCAAATGCCGTTAACGGTTATTTATAGTGCATGACGAATAAATGTACACTTTCTTTCTGACGATAAAAAAATCAGCTGAATTTGACGAATCAAGCTTTTTTTTTCTAAAATTAACGGTAACGATAATTATTTGAGACATCTGACAAATCACTATAAGGATATTTTGACGAATCACGGTAAAATTTTAACCAATTTATCGTGAACAGTAGCCACAGGGGCTTGTTACAATTGCCGGGTTTACTATCCATACGAACCCCTAAAAAAACACAAGGGAGGAAGCTCATTTGCGACAATGCTTCAAATTATTGCTGTAAAATTTTTCTAAGACTTTCACTTACTTTGTGACCTGGATAAATCTGTTCCCACTTGAATTATCTCTTCAATGACATATATTTATTACCTTAAGTAACCTCTATAACTATTGTAATCCTTAAAACAAACTCGACATTTCTGAAATAGAACGAATCGAGGCCCTAGATTTGAAAATGAAAGTACAAAAGCGACACCTACCGGAAAATATATTTTTGGCTCTATCGGGAGTTTACCACAATATGAAGATGAAAGACAGTGTGTACCTAATAATTCCCGCCAATTTTTACATTATTGAAATCTAAAATACAGAAGACTTCCGAAAAACATAACATTTATGGTACCACCCGAGAGTGCCGAAAATATATTTTCCGGTAGGTGTCGCTTTAGTACTTTCATTTTCAAATCTAGGGCCTCGATTCGTTCTATTTCAGAAATGTCGAGTTTGTTTTAAGGATTACAATAGTTATAGAGGTTACTTAAGGTAATAAATATATGTCATTGAAGAGATAATTCAAGTGGGAACAGATTTATCCAGGTCACAAAGTAAGTGAAAGTCTTAGAAAAATTTTACAGCAATAATTTGAAGCATTGTCGCAAATGAGCTTCCTCCCTTGTGTTTTTTTAGGAGTTCGTATGGATAGTAAACCCGGCAATTGTAACAAGCCCCTGTGCAGTAGCCGACAATTACGCCTGACGGTGAAGGGCAGTACCACCCTCATAACTGTACTGCCTGTTGAAGAGGTTAGGATAGAAAGGAGTAAGTTCCGTAAGGGCCATATTTGGCCCCGATTATAAAATTGAATCACAGGGGCTTGTTACAATTGCCGGGTTTACTATCCATACGAACTCCTAAAAAAACACAAGGGAGGAAGCTCATTTGCGACAATGCTTCAAATTATTGCTGTAAAATTTTTCTAAGACTTTCACTTACTTTGTGACCTGGATAAATCTGTTCCCACTTGAATTATCTCTTCAATGACATATATTTATTACCTTAAGTAACCTCTATAACTATTGTAATCCTTAAAACAAACTCGACATTTCTGAAATAGAACGAATCGAGGCCCTAGATTTGAAAATGAAAGTACTAAAGCGACACCTACCGGAAAATATATTTTCGGCACTCTCGGGTGGTACCATAAATGTTATGTTTTTCGGAAGTCTTCTGTATTTTAGATTTCAATAATGTAAAAATTGGCGGGAATTATTAGGTACACACTGTCTTTCATCTTCATATTGTGGTAAACTCCCGATAGAGCCAAAAATATATTTTCCGGTAGGTGTCGCTTTTGTACTTTCATTTTCAAATCTAGGGCCTCGATTCGTTCTATTTCAGAAATGTCGAGTTTGTTTTAAGGATTACAATAGTTATAGAGGTTACTTAAGGTAATAAATATATGTCATTGAAGAGATAATTCAAGTGGGAACAGATTTATCCAGGTCACAAAGTAAGTGAAAGTCTTAGAAAAATTTTACAGCAATAATTTGAAGCATTGTCGCAAATGAGCTTCCTCCCTTGTGTTTTTTTAGGGGTTCGTATGGATAGTAAACCCGGCAATTGTAACAAGCCCCTGTGATTGAATGGAACAAGATAAAATATGTCTTAAGTTGTCATAAACACTTATGAAAAAATAATTTAACGTAAAATTTCAACAAAAAGGCTCATTTCCTATCTAATCAATGTATTAGCTATGTTTCATTGTGATATTGGTCAAAAAATTCTGATTTGAAATTTAAAAAAGAGGGCCATTTTAGGGCCTTATCCCTTTTTGTTTCACGACGATGTATTTTCAAGTGTTTCTATATCCATATTGGGAGAAATTAACAAAAAATGGTTCTGCATACTTTTTCCCTATTTTCAAGAATGGTAAATGTCTTGTATTTGTCTAAAATTATTTTCAAATCGTCAGAAACTATTTTGCTCATGTTTCAAATTGGTATTCATGGAGGCTGACATCTTGAATTTCAATCATAGCTTCCGCTTCCGTTTTTCCTTGACAACATGTAAATCAAAATGGCTGAATAAGTAGGTTATAATTTGAGTTTGTGCATTTCATTCAAAAACAAACCTATCTGCAATGAAATTTGATTATTCGTTACCAAAATTAACAACATGAATTACAAAACTATCATTGATATCATCCCATCGAAAGTTTCCACTGCATTCCAATGCTGCAACTGTCCAAACTGTAATAATATGAGGCAGGCATTACCTGTAAATGGGGACGAAGTCTGTATGAATTATTTTTTTGTAACTCAATTATTTGTCAAAAAAAAGACACGGAAATACAGTAACGTTTCCGATTTTGGTTCTGTTGTTAGGGATTTTAGTTGTGACGTTATTTAAATTATGACGTCATATGCAATGTAAACAAGAAACGCTATCATTAGGTAACGTTTTTTTCATATCAAGGAATTATTAAAAATGAAATAAGTATTGCGCGTTCCTTCCTATTTTATACTAGACTGATAAATATATATTTTACTCAAAGTTTCATACAAACGAGACCGGAAAAAGGAAGAATATTGTACATTTCTGCGCAGGTCCGGGATTTCAAAACATGACATAAAAAAAATTGAACGATTTTGAGTTCATTAGTACAATGAAAAATTCGGGAAATTTTCCCGAATTTTTTTTTTTATTGAATTTTCTACTGTTATTGGGGACTTCGTCCCCATATTACTGGTTTATACACAGAACTTCCCCCAAAACCTATGTAAACATGGGTTCTCCAATTGGAAGCAGGACAAATCGCCCACTGGCAAATTGCCCCACACCTAATCGCCCCATTTTTTCACCAACTCGACCCATTTTTATCAAAATCGCCCCGAACTGGTTTACCAAATCGCCCCACTTCTGCACTTGTAAAATGGGTTAAATTCCGTTAATATTACTACTGCCAACTCACCCCACTTAATGAAAAACGGTAATATCTAGATTAATATACACATATGATAATAAAAAAAAATAAAATATTTAAATATTAGTATTGAAATTACATGATGTTTCTCATTCTGAAATTATAATTCTAAATATAATTTTCGTATTGTTGGAGCAAGCAGCTTCTGAACTTTCTAATGGCAAGATATTCATGTTCTTGTTTCTAGTGCTGACATTTAATCTAGTAATTCTTTTTATGTTATTGCAGCCAGTGCTTGTCATAATTATAATTTAATGTATGTTTGTTTTAAATGTTATTGTTATGCATACTTGTGTAGATGTGCAAACCTATCATCTGAGAATAAAATTATGTAAACACAAATGATTCTTGACTTATTTTATAAAATACTGAAAATATTTACAAGGAAAAACGTCACATAAATGCTGATGCTACCTTCTTTCTGTTTTATTTCAACCATGCAAAAGAAAAGAACAAAAAAAAAGGACGCATTTCAAACGTCTCATAAGTGGGACGAATTGGAAAGCCAAAGCCTACACTCATTACAGTTTAATTATTTTATTCATAAGTGGGACTAGTTGGTAGCCATTAACTCCATTCGTATTTGTACTTTTTATAAGTGGGGTGAGTTGGCATAACTCAATTCATCAGAATTTTTCAATTTTTCACAAGTGAGGCGAGTTGACATTCCCGTTACCAAAATACTGATACTCACTTTTTACTGCTTTCTTTAAACAAAAACAGAGACATATAATACAAAATTGTAAAAAAAAAAAAAGGTATTACATAAGATGTTTCTCTAAGGTTCCATAGGTATTGATTTATAAGTGGCAGGAACATATACAACGGGATAGCATTCCCTGTTGTGGGAAAAAAATGGTTGATTATATAAATGCAGGGAATCACTAAAGCATAACTGGAGTGGGTCCCCTTATGAAAAATTCTGGATCTGCCACTGACATGTAATTGAAAATTACTGTTGATTACTTAAAAAGTGTAATCAATTACATTCAATAATGATTACACCATTCCTGGTACTTAGTGCAAATGAAATAACACCTTTTAAAATTTGAAAACAAATATTTAAGGGAAGTGAACTTGCAAATTTATGGCAAATGATATTCTAGGATAGAAAGGCAAACAATATTTCAGCATTGTTTAATGTTTATATAACATTTCTTTTTAGAACTGATTTAGGAATTTATAATTTTGAAATTTTTTCCTTTATTACGTTAATTCTGAAAGACCCCAGTACATGTCTAATTGGAGGCCAAAACTACAGTGCTGGGGATTCCAATCATTGTATTACTATATAATCCCATATAATTTAACAGCTCAGGCAGCTACATGTATGTTGTAATTTATATGTGTCATGTATTGATATACCACATACATTAGCTTTTCTATTTTATACATGTATATAACATATTTTTACATTTAGGAAAGAAGTGTGAAACATGAGTACTACTGTAGCTCCAAATGCTCCTGCCCTTCATGGGACAGACAGTAAAGCTCTGGTTGCTACTGAAGGTAAGTTATTATTATTAAGTTACAACTGTATTATGTACATCTTATAAGACATTCAGTGATAGGGTTTAATCATTGAAATCTCAAAATAAAGATTGATTTTGAGAATATATAAAAATATAATATAAGACCATAAATTATATACAGTACATTTACATTAGACACATAAGGCTTAAGCCACATACACCAGACATCTAAAAAGCCTACATGTACAAACAGAGACACAATAAAAAACTGCACATGGTCCAGATAGCCTTACTTGGAATAGACACAAATTCAAACCAGTTTTAGATGTGCACATATCTCCTCTTTACCTATCAGTACATTATGTTAAGTTAACACAATAAAAAGTCTGCACAGACTCTACCAGGTCTATATAACAAAACTTAATACAACTGATTTTAATTGTCTAATTCTATATGAAGGTCTGCCGAAGTATATAAGTATAATTATAAAACTGTTGAAGAGCGAGATTGGGGAAGGTGGTTGGATTGGTTTTTACTTGACTTGCACATAGCTATCTAGTTTTACAAATATTTTTTTCTACCACTATTTAGTTTGATAATAATGTTTTGGTCATGATTATTGTGCATTGCATTTTTATATATGTTCTTAAAACTATCTTGCCTTGTTTTAAATGTATAATTATTGTGCTTTATATATAATTATTTTTGAATAAAATTTACAGATAAGCAGTTGCCAGATTTGAAATCCAGTGGCCATGGAATTGATAGAAACAAACCTCTCCCAACTAGTTTAATGAGTGATTTTATACCTGAAGATGTTTTGTTTGCTCTCACACAACCACCTCCTGTAAAAGATCAGCTTGGACCTCCTTCAAGAACAAGGAACCTTAATACCTCAATAGTATGTATGGATAATAAACCCTCTGGCATTAATAAAAAAAAACCTGTTATGTCTAAGATAAATGATTCATATAAATAGGCATTTGCAAAAAATAAGGTAATAATTGTATTTAATTTTTGTCAATTAAGTAGAGAGTCAAGGATTTAGTATGCTGATCATTCAAGGATAAGAACATATATAGTTTATTGAACAGAGGTTGCTAATTTTTGTAAATTTTATAAATTCTATAACATTTATATATATATTAATTACACAGGAAATCTTGACATGTAAAGTTTTGACTTTAAAAGTTAAAAGATGGAAGTCAAATTACTTATTGTTGAAATATAAAAATGTTTGAAAGATAGTGAACCTTTTATATTATCACTACAGTCCTACCCAAGACCTCCACCAAATGGAGTATGGAACCATAAAAGAAGAGAAAGATTTAAGCATCTGACAGAAAATCCACCATGTATATGTGGTGCAGGACAGTATGTATATCTTACTATTAAGTGAAATGTCCTTTTTAGATTCCATATATTTATGTTCTGCCAATAAATGACTGACACATATAGTTTTACCCATGTGTCCAGCATTTCACGATTCTGTCCTTTTAAAATTAAACATTTACCTTTTCAGTTTTCAATTTATATTTATAAAATAATAGTTTTAAACAACTTTTATGTCGTTTAGAACAAAACCAATCACCAGAGTAAAGAGCAAGTGTTATATAGTATGAATGAAAATCCACCCTAACTGCTTGCCAAACTTATCTTACATATGTCTCAATGTGACAGCTTAATAAATAAGAGGAAATATTGTATATACATTCTTACTATAAAAATTCTGAATAAGTTTTAATATAAATTTTTTATTTTCATCCTACATGTGCATTAACCACTGCCTGATTCTTAGTTTTAGTTTCATGGTTTTGCTAAAAGCAGTCAAACTTAGATTTTCAACAAATTTGAATACATAACTATGAACCATATTAAACTTCATATATATTTCCAGAGATATATCTTTCCTGTATGATGTCCCCAATGATGCTGCCAACTTAGAAAGACCTGATAAAATTGATAAAAGTGCTGTCAGGAAAGAAATAATAGATAAACAGAAAAAGGTAATACATACATGTGTAATGTATTAACCTCATTGATATTAAACGTGTGAAGATTCATTTTAATAAAGGGGGAATAATAAACCGTAGCTTATAGGACATACATCAACATAACATCAGCGGCTTCAGTAGTATAAGCCATTTCTGATCTGTTTATAACATATGTCCTGTTACTTTTGCTAAACTTGGCTTCAATTCAATAGAAAGGAAGGAAGATGGGATTGTGATTAAGAGAAATATTTAGCTAAATTGGTTGTCATATTATAAGATATCTACTCCACAAAAAAAAGTGACCAATTTATTCCAAACTCAGCGTGAATCATTCCACAGTTGTTTTGTTTTAAATGTGTATCCCATGATATAGCCTGCCATTACAGAGCATAGTTTTGAATAACTAATACCCTGATTCAGCATTATGCAAAATACCAGATTAAGAATAAAAGGCTCCATGAAAATTATGCAGTTATGAATGGTTGCATAGAAAATAAAGAATTTCAGGTATCCAAATGAACTAAAGAGAAAGAGAAATATACAAAAAATCAAAATATATTGAATTAGGGATGGACTTAGGTTAAATGAACTGAAAAAATATATTATGCAATAACCATTGGTCTTTTTAGAGAAATAAAACAAAGATATTAAAAAATAAATTGAGATTGAATTATCTGATTTACTAAATCACAAATTATATCAAATTTGTTCTGCAGCCATTACAGTTACCAGATACCTTAATACCAGAGGAATATCACATTGTGAAGAACAAAGGTGTGATGGGGTTAGAGTTTCATGAAGAGTAAGTACAGAATTTTAATAGAAACATTATGGAAAGGAAGGACAACAAAAATTTTCACAACTGAGTTTTAAAAACTATCTTACTTTGATCGTATTATTTCATAGCTAGGGATAATGTTAAATAAATAAGAATAAAAGCATTATATTTTATTTGTCCCCTTGCTATTTCATGATTAAAACAAATGCAAAAAAGTTACCAAAATTCTGTTAGCCATGCCTTTCTTGAAAACTTCTAGATATTTACAATTTGTGCATGTAGATTTAAGCCACTATAAACAGATTGATTTTTTTAAATGAGGTCAAAATTAATTCATATTGTATGACATTGAGATCTCAAAAAAAAGAGTTAGACACTATGCTAAAACAAAAGTATTATAGAATTATTTTAAGAGTTTCAAGATATTCTATGTTATGTTCCTGAAAGTTTTAGAAATTAATGCACTTTTATTTCAAAAGAATACTTCATGAAGTAGAAAAGTGTGATTGTAATAAATCTCTGAAGATTAAGTCAAAACAAAGTCTTTTTTAAATTAACAAAGTCACTATTAAATTAAATTTTTTTTTTAAATAAATTTGTTTATGAAAGTGTCACATATTGATTGTCATAAAACATATACAACAATTATTATATTTACACATAAAACAACCAATATCCAGCCATAAATACTGACTTATGAGACACTAACAGTATAAAACTTTATACAATTAATGATCAATAGTTAAAACAACTAAAAATTATTCATTAAAATAGTTTCTTATACTTAAAAAATTTACTATTTTTAAGATATTTATTTGTGATTGAGATTGAGACAGATATGCCCACCCCATTCAAATATCACTTCATGAAGGAAAGGGGATAAAATTTCTTAATATATGAGAATCAGCTATAAAAACCAAGTTTCAGGGTTAAATTCAGTACGTATTGTATTAATAAATGTCATTTTATTTTAGCAAGTATCAGTACACAGATACAGGATCATGAGAAACATTTGGTGCTGTTTCCTTCGATGTAAGTCTTAAATTATTTGTTTTTGTCTAATCAGACAATACTATTAATACTTCATGATAAGTATATCATTATCAATTGATTCAGCAGCAACAACATTAAGATTTTGATGGATTTAAAATCTCTTGTTGTAATTACAGATTTTATATCATTAGTATTTTCAAAACAAATGCAATTTTCCTTATTATTAAACAGATATAAGTCTCACTGGAAGTTATTTTATTAAAATTGATTATGATAAAATTTTGTTAGTACTAGAAAGCAATGACTTAAGAATTAATAACTTTTTTTTATAGACAAGATTGGTTGATAAAATGTTTGTATCCTGTAAGATTTTGTACAGTTATGATCCTGCTATTGATTTACAGGAAACCCACAAGTCGCTATGAAGTTATACAACTAAAGAAAACATTTAATAAAATGATGATAAAGTTAGGAATTACAGAAACAGAAGTTGAAGTGAAAGGTCCTACCCAGGTATGCACATTACCATGCATTTAAAAAGTGAAATATTGGGTTGATTTACACAACAGAAAAAAAATGAAAAACTACAAAATTGCAACTATTTTATAGGGTTAAGCTCTTTTTGTCTCTAACAGTGAACCGAAAGCTTACAATTTAAGCAATGTCAGGACTTGCAGCTCCTAATATTGTCTGGTATAAGACACAGTCATCAACTAAAACTTAAAAACAAAAAAACTATAATAGTAGTTCCATATATATAGCATAAAGATTTAATTTTTATAGATAACTTTTTTAATGTCAACAGGAAAAAACTGAAAATATGATCTTTTACCTAATATTGAATAATCTCAGCCAATATATATAGAATAATAGGTAGTTAGATAGATACTGACTATATCATGCGGAATATCTAGACGAGCCCATAGGGCGAGTTAAGATATTCACACATGATATATCAGTATCAAAAACAAAACTACTTATTATTCTGTTTATCGTAATTATGACGTACATAAATGTATTGCCTAATATTTTCAGTGATACAGCCAGTACGTTGATACTCGAAAAATATTAGGCAGTAAGATCAAAGGGAAAATAGACGAATATTACCGATAATGAAACTAATGGTTTATATATGTTGATATACTAGTGCAATAAAACCAAACAAATCTGTAAACTTTTTTTTTCTTCTGGAGTGTACAGTATGAACAAAGAGACATAATTCAGAAAATGTACTAGATGTTTGATTAGATTGCATGGTCATTATGAATAAGCTCATGGTGTCAACAAAGGTTTAAATATTTATGTGATGTCATATATATTTTTTAGATACATAATTTGTTAGAACTGATCAAAAAGGAACAGTCCATCTTTGATACAATTTTTTCAGAGTTGATACGACAGGTATGTATAAATAAAGATGTCATTTTAATGTCAGCTGATTTAGAAAAATACAATTATAGAATATAACCTTGTTCAACTTTTAATAAATATATCAAATATAAGTAAAAGGTTCAAATTTTGAATGACAACAATAAGCACATTTATAAAGTTGAAACAATAATTTATTTACAAAGAAATTTTAATGGTATTTCTTTAGAAATATAACAGACAAAAAATGTATTTGTAGACAACATAGAATGTGCAGAAAGAGGAGAACTTTTGTCTGAAGTGAGAAATAAGTACAGAGACTTGATTAATAATGTACCAAAACAAATAATGAGGTAAGTAGTGTTGTCTCACTTGGAAAACAAGCTTTTATCTTCACAGAGAAAAGATATGACACATTGTTAGAAAAAGACAGTGAAAGGTCCTTATAGCATTCCTTCGATATTTCAATCATATATTTATGAAGGAAAATTTCTTTATACACAAAAATCAAGGGTTTTTTTTGTAATTTTTTTTTGGCAATTATATAAAGATAAAAATTTGATGAAAGATATTGTACTGACTTAATTGTAGAATGTTTAATTATTCAATCTTTAAATATTTGTATATTTCAGTTTACATGAGGAGGTGATTGCACAGAGAGCTTTAGACAGGAGATTGACAGAAGAACTGATGAGATTTAAATCCACTATTGGTATATTAACAAGGTAAAGGGTTTTTATAAAACCTACTGAAAATTTATAAGGTTAAAAACCATTCTTTTCTAAAAACAAAAGGTTTTATATTATGATAATAGAAAGGGAATTTTAAATCTATAGTTCAAAATTTTAGTGTAGATGATTTTAGAGAGAAAGCTGTATTTTCTTTGAGGTCGTATGTAAGAGTTTGTACTTTGTAAGCTCCTTTTGATTTCAACTCAACAATATGGAGTTTTGCTTATTCCTGATGTATTTTGACCAAAATGAAAACATCATTTAACTTCATGTTATATTATTATATAGAAAAGATTTGATTCCGAAATAATTAAGTGTTTATCAAAAGTAGTTCAGACAGATTAAGATTGATTGAAATTTTTCAGTGAGTTATCTGCTGTCAAAGAACATGACAAGAAAGTAACAAAAGAAGCCAAACAAGCACAGGAAGATGTAAGTATTTCACCTAGGATTTATCCTTAATATATAAAGGAGGATGCATGCATTCTACCAGCACTCATACATTAACAGTAAAAGAGCTTAAGGGCATAACTACACAAAAACCCACATAAATGAACAGGCAAACAATGATCTCTGTAAAGAATGTTCTAACAACAAGAAACAATTTAACATATACCTACCAATATGCTTTTGACTTGGATTATATCTGACTGGTTAATGAATATTGAGTTATTTTCCTTAATCATAGTTTTAATGCGCATATATTCTTTATATATCATCTATGTAAATATTGTTTTAGCTTAAGGAAGCATTGTCTGAGGCACAGAAGAATGCTTCACTTTTATCAGAATATCATGGATTGTATGAGTTACAAAGGAGGAGGCTAGAAAAACAAGTCAGCATGTTAACTGATGAAAGAGAATTATGGAGTAATGCAGCTTACAGCTTAGCATTAAAGGTATATTGGTTTATTTCTTAAATACATTGATGTGTCAGATGAACAATTTGTTTCCTCCATTCTGTCTGTTTGTCTTTCACACTTTAAGGTATCCTGAAATACTTCTTGACCAAATACTGAGATAGATTATCCAAGTGTAATGACACTAGGTAAAAATGAATAATGACAGCTTGCTACAGTACAGTATAACTTTATTCTGTAATAAATTCCCTGTGATAACGAAGACAGTTTTATATAAAGAAAAAATCTAAATGTATTTTTTAATTGATGAATGTCATTTACTTCAAGTGTATCTTAATTATTATGAGACTTTATTCAGTGAAAACTATTTTCTGACATTTATTAGGTGACAGAGGAAGCTAACCTTACAACAGCTAAGAGACTACATGTAAGTGAGAAAGCCTGGGTTAAACTATCCACTCATTTTACTATCCTTTTGAGTGACAGAGACACCCAGGTTCTCACAAACCTTCAAGGTCATGTAGAAAGGTGGCGTGATCTGGTAGAGGAGTTTAAAACCGTTCAAAACCAGAGAGAGGTTGAGATGAAGAACAACATCAAATCAATTAGAGGAAATGTGGATCATTGGATGAATGAAATTCGAAAAATTTGTTTGTAAGTAGAGGTCATTATCTGTGTGGTGAATATAAAAAGATTTCCTCTTTTGACATGTGATTTGACCCTTATCTTTTTCTTTTTTTTTTATTAATTGTCATTGTCATTAAAGAGCAGATTTTTTAATTAACTTTTTTTATTATTTTAGTCACTCTTTTTTCCAAGAAATTTTAATGCAATGTTTGTTGCAATGTTCCCCACTTGTAGATTGGAAGTTTATAGATCTCATCTTTTATGTCTATTTGTTTAATAATTTGTCTGAACTGAAACATTTCATGACATATTACTCTGCTGATGTGCTTAGAAATGATTTTATATTTTGTATTGAAATTGTGTAAGCTGATTTCACATCTGCCTGTTCTGCTCCTTATTTCTGGTAAATAGTAATAACTTGATTATACTTACTAAATGAATTTGTATGAAAAGTAATGCGGACCATTTGACTAGAGTTTAATAATGTAGACTTGTATGTTGTTAGGGATTTTCTGTTCTGTCCCATGAAACTACTTCCTGCTTGTCAATATTTAGTATGTAGATTGGTTTGGCAGAGAGTATGTCTGTCTTACAGATACCATATGTCATTGACCTTACTTTATTCTCCAATGGTCATTTAAGTTGTGTGATTAAATGTTTATCTCAGAAATTTCACACATATACTTATTAGTTTTCTCGTTTGAATTGTTTCACATTTGTCATTTCGGCTGTATGGTTTTTGCTTATTGTTGAAGGCTGTACAATGACCTTTAATTGTTAATTTCTGTGTCATTTTGGTCTCTTGTAAAGAGTTGTCTCATTGGCAATTGCACAACATCTTCTTAATTATATATAGACTGAAACTATTATGCATATGATTCATTTCATGCATCAAACAGAGTTTTATTTGACCATTGAGATAAGCTCAGTTTGAGAGTTCCTTTTTCTTGAAAGATCTTCAGATCTACTGTATATCTTGACTTGAACATGGGATGATACAGTTTAGATTATAGTTCATATAACTACTTTCAAACTAGTTCCATTTATAAGAATTTGTTAATTGAAGACAAATGACTTTATTCTTTCAGTGGAGATGAAGTAGAATTTGATTACTAGTGAGAAGTTTATCTGTTGATTTATTCATTCATTTGATTTTGTTGCAATTACCTTTCAAATTTTCTGTTTTTGACATAAAAATTGTTTACACCATAGCATTGGTATACATTTGCTATACTATAAAGCTATAGGGACATTCAAGAACTATTTCAGATTAGCCTTGATTTTGATAGATGTATGCATGCAAGTCATTTGGAACACTTCCAGTTGTGTTTGTTTTAAATATTATTTTAATCTTTGTTTACTTAATTTTTTCAGGATTTTGTAAATTTACATGTAAAATGACTCAATGTAACAAGCTGAATACATATGTTGCAAAATTACAATAGCGATAACATTTTTTAAAAATTTTCAGTAGTATCTTCATAGCAATTTAAATAAAAGCAACTATTTACCAAATTTCTGTTTCAGTGGAACACTTTTTGATGATGAGTAAGATTGCTGATGAAAAAGGGCTGATTTTTTTCTTGTTTTGTCTCTTAATCAAAGAGCTTTAAAACAGAGTTTATTAATGATTGTTTCTATGTGGCAAATTCTAACTCCATGATCTATTTACTTTGATCATACATACAAAATCTCTGAACTTAAAGTCTACAAATTGAAAAAAAAATTCAGACTAATATATATTGAAAATATTGACATTTATCCATTGTTTATACAAAAAGAAAAGCCTTTTCAGGTTACAAGTAATTAATTTTATGATAAAGATGCTGACTTCATGGATGCAATTAATTAACATACACAGACCACTTGTTATATCTTGAGGTTAATTGTCTAACATTTGACACTTTGAAGTTACATGTACAACTGGAATCTCACAAGGAGGCACACTAATCTTTTCTTAATCAGATACATTTCACAAACAATCACTGTAGCAGAGGAAAAGGAGGATATGACACTCTTTCATACCATGGAAGTATTATATTGACAGGAACTACAACGATTAATTAGCATTTATTTATAACCTGTGTAGCCCTGTAGAAAAGATATGGAAACTGTCTAATTAGTACGCTGTCGTTAATTTCTTTTGTGACTTTCTGGGATGCCGCGGTCATAAATTGACCAGAGATACTTCTTATCAATCATGTGGTTTTAATCGAGACAGCTTAACAATATTACCTGTCGGAAAACACCTGTACTTATTTCAATCGCGTCGGTAGACCTTTATTCGTAAACAACTTATTTAAACAAATTGACTGATGCATAAAAAATGAAAATCGGCCCAGAATTAATTATTCTACAACGATTTGAGATAGTGAGTGACATTATTTTATTAGTTTGTGGGTGAAGTTTAAATCGAGATTAAGGTGTGTTCCGGTTACCGCCGGTTAACATTAAATTTATTTGATAAATATTAAAACTGTGAAGTTTAGAGTAATGTATATGGTTAAGTTACTGGATAATCCTGGAAAGAAGAAATTTCCAGTTAACAATACGAAAATAATCGAGCAAGTACCAATCAACAAAATACAGCAGAAGAAAACAGAGATCTAACTACGTTATATAGATATTTATATAATACATTTCTGTCCCCTAAAATATGTTATCATTATCCGACCAAATGAAACCGTCCAAATGATACTGGTATATATTATTGAACAGTCGCACAAGTATTTATATAATGTCACTATACAAATCCTTGAGTCGCAGTGCTAAAAAATATTTCAACACATCTGGGTTCAGCTGAACATTCGTATATACCAACCAATGATCTTACCCTGGATTTAGAGCGAAGCTTAATAATTCCTACATTTATTAAAAATCTTTTTGATCTTTTGATTTTATCAGAACGATCATTTACAATCGTCTTAAATATGCAGGAAATGTGTGCCACTCAATGGAGTAAACAGTAGTTATTATATAATCACAACTTGCGATGTATATTACATGTAGTGCAATTTCTACCGAAAAAAATAAATCAATAAAAATGGAGCATTTATTTTCAATAAATTTGGTACAAATTTCCATCGTCAATGTGTTTTTCTATAGAATAAATGATGACTCGCATTGATCAATCAATCACTCAATCGGCACAGTTAGGTAACGGAATCTGCCGAGAATTGCTGATATCTGTTTCCTAAGAATTTATCACAACTTCCGATTTCTTCGTTTATTTCCGTAATCCTGAAGCAACCGAAATCACTGACAGTCATAAATTTTACGTTCTTTATTTGGGTCGATAAGTATTTTTATTTACAACAGAATATCATGTAAAGATATCCATACTGTTTGGTCAAAGTAAATAAACATGGAGGTACTGTTTATCATTTACAAGGTGAAGGCCATTATATCATTTTTACAGTCAGTGTCATTGCTTTATCATCATTGATCTTCTTATAGATTTGTGTATGAAAGAAAATATCTTTTATTTTACTGCTTTGTTTGTAGAGCAATAAGAAAGAGGTAAGAATGGTTCAAGGTCAACATGTACCCCTTTCACTGCTAGAATGGAATAGCTTCCCTTTGTCCAGAATATACCATAGTTGTCATTTAGGGGTGAAAGGGTTACTTTATAGCTACTGTTGTCAAGATATGGAATTTGCAGGTTATGATCTTGTTTTACATAAACATATATGATGAATTACAGATCTAGATTCAAATTTTGAAAGAATAATTTTAGAAACAATGACTTTACACTGTCTATTTAGTTTAATTAACTGTAAATTCTAAATGTCCATGTACCTGGGTACATGCATGTACTGGACTACTGGTACATCTTGTGGTAGATTACCAGCAAAATTAAATTTATCATTGTAATGGTCATTCCATATTGCAAATTTGTTCTTAATTATATATATGCATAATTTCATTAACTTACGGTTAACTGTTATTTTGTGTTAATTATCATAGAATTGAATTTTACAACTGAAAGTTTTCATTTATTATTTCGTTGATTCTTGTGATATGTACCTTTAGTAGATTATATATGTATATGAAATGCAAGGTGAAGAATCTGCTTCAGTCTTTAATGTCTACACTTAAACATCAGTCAACATATAACTTGACTTTCACCTTGGTGATATGGCCTAGACCTTTAGTAATATAGAATTAGATTCTCAATGGTTACAGACTCTCAGCTGACCACTAAATCAAAATATAACAAAAATTAAGAATTCTGTTTCATTTATTTACTAGATATCTTCTTTTTTTCCAGAAAACTTATAACATTTATTTCTATTCTTTTCATTTCTTCAGTATTCAAAAAAAAAAAAAAAAAAAAAATCTTTCTTCAATTTATTAACAAAAGCAACTTTTACAAGCTTCTTTTTCTCAGTTAATCATGATGTCCACATTTTTTATTTATAACATTACATTTAAAAACAAAGAGGTATTTAATCTTTGATAATAATTTTGTTTAAAGATTTTTCAAAGACCTGCATGTGTAAATCAGTCACATACCATAAACTTATATAAATATATATATGTAATGGTACACTTGAAGCACATGTATGCATGTGAACTCACTGCATGGGTAAAACTAGACACAGGTTACATAAAAAGGTGATTTTTAAATGCCTAGCCTACACCATTATAAATTATGTTTTCTGGTCTGTCTGTTAATTATTAACTTTGTTAGAAAGTGTTTATTTCTGTGAAATAGTTAAGGAATCAGTGCTCAATTTTTGTTGAGCCTTCGACTTTAGTCTTTAGTCGAAAATGCGAGACATAGCAATCCTACATTCTGTCGGCGTCATAGTCATCATCTGTGGCGTCCACAAATATTTTAAAACATTTAACAGATTCATAAACTATCCTGGATTTTTACCAAACTTGGACAGAAGCTTCTTATCAAAATCAAAAGATAGTATCAAGAGGAATATTTTGATTGATTTTTCTCCTTTTTTTTTTGTTGAGCCTACGATTAACAGCAAAAGAAGGCGAGACACTGGGTTCTGAGGAATCTTTACAAATTTTTTGATTTGAATGTCTAACCCTAAATTATCCCATGGCTTGTATGTTGTGGCTAAGAAAAGAGAAAATTCCAAGCAGTTACATCCTGATCCAGTTGTTGTGGCATGATTTTTTTTTATTGTAATTTTGCATTGTATGTAGTGTACGATCTGGCCATGCTTTAGTGTTATAAGATGACAGTGTACTTAATTTGTAATGGCATACTGAATTATCATTATGGATATGATTATAGGGATTGCTTTAAGTTGTATTATTTACATAATTTGAAAATTCCCCCAAAAAGTAATGTTATATTTTCACACAGTTGTAATGTGTAATGATTATTATGTTTAAATTATTGAGTAGCAAAATATTTGTTATTTCATATTATTAAGAAATACTATCAAACTTTTTTTTTAACTGTCCTAAGAAATCAGTAATTTTATATATTTTATACTTTCTTATTTGTATTGTTATACTAATCTTTTATGTAGATCAATGGCATAGGTTTTAATGTTATATTTAAGTACGTTAATAACTTTAATTTTATAATTACAGCAATGCTGAAGGACAGTTTAGGAGACCACCAGATGATGAGAAGCTAAAACTTTTCCTTATTGATATGAAGAACTGGGAAGTGGTAGGTTCTGGTTGTTTAAATATATTAGATATAAGAAGATGTGGTATGAGTGTCAATGAGACCACTCTCCATCCAAGTCACAATAAGTAAAAAGTAAACCATTATAGGTCAAAGTTTGGCCTCCAACACAGCCTTGGCTCGCACTGAACACAAGCTCTGTTTCATATTCTTTTACTGTGGATTTATCATAATTCCTTGGATACTAATTTTCTTGGGTTTTGTGGGTACAAGTGAACCACGAATTCAAATGTTGAACACAAAACATATTTTCAATATGCTTTGTATACAGAGATTGGCAAAACCATGAAATCAAATATCCACGAATATGCAAGTTTTCAGCAATCCATGCAAATTGATATCCACAAAAATAAAAGAGTCCACAGTATATTACAAAAAAAACTAATTTAAATCACTTTCATTTTCTTTTTTACCTGTAACATGGTAATATGGTGGTGCCATCCACATGCAGGAGAATATAGGTTTATATATAGGAAAATGTACTGCATAATGAATCAAAAGAAATTTACCATGATTTTGTATAATTATTGTTTTTTCTTCAGTTATTAAGCAGGGAATCAGAGAAATATGGTGGAGAGACATTACTAGAAGGACAAGACAAATTGACACTGATCAGGTACCAGATGGAGGGATGGACAGATAATGCTCTTAAAGTCTTTGGTCGTCATCGTAAAGATCCTACCAAAAACCACCCAGACCAGGACAGGATGGTCACATTAAACCAGGTAAAATAATCAGTAATTTGATCAAATAAGACCAAAAATGATCTGCAACAAAAAGAATCTTCAGTTGATATTTTATGAATCGATTTAGGAAATACTCTATTTAATGAAACACCACAACTAACTTGGAATCCTCATTTTTTATGCAAATTTATTTGTATCTTTGATTGTATTTACCTCAACAATTTATGTCATCAAATAAAAATATAAATGTCTCCAAATTTTACTACATCTCTTTTAATTGAATTTTTATCACATTTACCTTTAAAGTTTCTTTAATAACAACAGTGTCTTAAATACAAGCGTAAATAGAGAGAAAGCATTTGTATGTGATAGAATAAAAGGACCAACTTAAGGACTCAAGTTGTTAAAATTTCAACGGAAAATGAAATTATTTACATACACTATGGAAAAAGTACTGATATCACATATATTATAAAAATCCAAACTGTTAGTACAATAATATGGTACTTAGACTTTTAATCTATATTTCAGGAAGTTGAGAATCTTCTTCATCAGTTTGACAACAGAATTACAGGGGAAAATGGTATGTGTTCATTTTAATGCTATTGATGGACTTGTAAGGATGTAAATATTTTTTCTTTATTTTGGATAATTTATGGAAATAACAGGAAATTTCGCTTTTATTGTGAATTTAATTCATTTTTGATAATGAAATGTTTTAGAATAATTTTTTTGTCAAAACCAAAATCTTTGATTTTTATGGGCATTATGTTTTGTACCTCCATTCGTTCATTTGTCCGTGTGTCCCGCTTAAGGTTAAAGTTTTTATTCAAGGTAGTTTTTGATGAAGTTGAAGTCCAATCAACTTAAAACTTAGTAAACATGTTCCCTATGATATAATCTTTCTAATTTTTATGTCAAAATAGAGATTATACCTTTTTCACGGTCCACTGAACATAGAAAATGATAGTGCGGATGGGGCATCCGTGTACTAGGGACAAAATCTTGTTTCATCCTTTTTTGCAGAGAGGAGAAAAACATTTGTTGTAACCTGTCATTTATTAAATTGAAACCAATTATTATAAACAAACAAACATTTTTTTTTATTGATTTCAGCATTTTGCCTGATTTTTTTTAAAATTTGCATATTGAATCATTTATAAATAATTTTGATTAGCATTTTCATATCAATTGTATGCTAGGAAAATACTTTGAATCAAAAGAAATTGAGTATCCAAGAGGTAGGATATGCACATAAGATGTATTAGAAATTGGATTTTTTTATTTTACAGATTTCCCTAGCACCATTTTCCCTTTCATGCCAATATATGCACTAAGGCAAAGAACTTCAAATCAATTAATTTTCTCAAAGTAGTATTGTAATAACCCTTCAAACTAGACCAATTGACCTATACTAAGCAATCCCAAATTTGCAAACATATATTTCCTGGCAATCAAAAACTGAAAGTAATTGTACTATCAGTACACATAAATTTGCACTGTTTATGCACATAAGACTTTTTATAAGATGGCAAGCTTAATTTCTTAGTTTTCAGAGCCATGCCTGAAAATGATAAAATAATTATAAATTGATTTGAAAAACTGAGAAATATTATTACTTATATAAAAAAGAAGATGTGGTATGATTGCCAATGAGACAACACAGTGAACACTCCACAAGAGACATTATGTAGTTACACAACATTTATTTTCATGTGAATGATACAAAAGTTCTCTCAATAATATGTAACTTTAAAACAGCTTTTGTATTCAAATTTAGTTGGGGAAAGGTATGTTGTTAAAAAACAATTATTTGTACAGTAATAATTTTGGCTGTTTTTATATTATGGTACTAATGTCAGTACAGTATTTATATTTTTTGTGATTTTTGTCTTATGTATTGGCATTATGGTAAACATATCAACTTCTTACATTTAGTACAAAAACAGTAAAAACTAAAAAAAAAAAAAAAACATACATTTTGACATATTTGAAATGAAATTACTTGATCAATCAAATTGTGAAAATAAAATCTTCTTATGCTTTGATAGTACAGATAAGAACTATGTGTTACCTGTTGAAAAGAAAAAAAATATACAGGCATTAGAACATGCACTGATCTAGATAACGGAATTTAGATACACCATTTTAGTTCATTATACAGTCATTTAATAGTTCAAACTTGGTTATACTTGAATTTCTTTGGTGTCGACAAAATACTAGTATAACTTGGAGACTCCTATGGAATACAAAGTGAAGAGAGTATTATGACATCCCTTGGAAATTCTAGACAATGAGAGGGACTTATATAATCATTTCTAATTCTTCATACTTATTTGTTGTGTTAAAGGTGTAGCCTCACGGGTGATACATCTGGCTAATGGTCTAGAGACATGGGATATGAAGCTTACCTCCCATTTGAATGGAGCCTTGTCAATCAATGATAATGAATGGGGAAGTCTTGTCCAAATGATGGAAGATTGGTTGGTCGGGATAGATGAAGCTGTAGAGTATGTAGGAACCACTCAGAAAGAGGAAGATAGAGAGAAAGGAAGACTTCACACAAGGTATCGAGTGAAGTGCTGGCTGTTCAATTCACAATTGCTTTTAAATTAACAAATTTTATGCTTTTCAGAATTTTGTTATAAGTAATATTGGTTCACATTGCTTTTTAACACATTGTTAATAATTTAACTTTGCATTGGAATTGAAATTTTCTGTTAACGTTGGTTCACATTGCTTGTTAACACATTTAATCAAGATTCTTTGTCACAACTGATTCCTATACTGCATTTCCACAAACTAAAAGATTGGCTAACAGCATAAATATGAGAGAAAATCTCATAAGATACTGCTTTCTTAACACAGAAAAGGAATTTTACCTTGGTAATATTACTATATCTTAACAAATTACCAATATCTTTAAAACTAATAGTATAATTGCTTAAAACATTGTATTTTCTAATAAATTATCACTATTTTTACACTATTATTATTATTTTATATACATCATTTAATTTTCTCACTGCTTTGTTTATCACTGTTCTTATGTAAGCAGAGTTTGTAGTCTCTATATAATGCAATTTTTTTTATAAATCTTACAATTTCTTAAAATAGAAAGGGTTTACCCCAGATGATACATGTGTTGCACTGTATATGGTGGTCACATGATTTTATGTTACCAGTGGTTACTTGTTTTCATTCACTTTAATACTTGAACCAGAAGACTGTGAGTATTTAAATTAAAGACAGATGTAATAAAATGATTGAGAAATTAGTTGTGTTAAAAACATCTATATAAACCGTACTATGTTTGCTATAACAGAAATATTAATGGAATGGATACTCAAAACTATTAAAATCATTTTATAAAAGTGATGCATTAATGTCCTTTTTGAACACTTAACGTAATAGAAATGGTGATAAGTATCAATACATGCTATGAATATAAAAGGATCATATAATATTGTCAAGATGGATTTTTAAGAATTGGAAAAATTAAATTTTAAAAACTTTAAAAAAAGAAATACGTCTTCATTTAAAAAAAAAAATTTCATGATATATATTTATTTCTAGAATATATTGGATATGTATGTCTACAAAATATTTACAGCCACACTTTCACTTAAATCTTGTGTGCAGTCTCTGGTTTTATCCAAGCAAAATAGAAAAAAATAAATGTCCAAGTGTTGTACAAAATATCTCAATTGATGTTTGATATTCTAACATCAAATTTTTGATAACAAATACTATATTATTAAGGAAACAATCTTCAAAGAAAAATCAATCCTCAAAATTATAAATATTGAAATAAAAAAATAATATGATAATTCATTCAGAAAGAAATTTCTTTGTTGGTCCTTTTTTTATTATTCAAAAATACCAAAAAAAGACAATGACACTTCTTTTTTTTTTAAACTGCTTGGAATAAGCAAAAGTATGCATATAAAGTTGTATATAACAAGTGTTTGTATTTTAATATTTAGTTTTAAGATATATTTGATTTCTCAGTAGTATGAAATATTATCTAGCTCAGTACTATTATTTTATTTGGTTAATGATCATTCTTTATTCTTTCTCTTATAGTTCTAGCTGTTTATAATGGTTTTGAATTAAATGATAATGATCGTGCACAATATTTGTTAGTTATTCAGTAAATGTAAAAGATTTCAAGCAAAGTAATTCTTCATATGGTTATACAATTATTTGAATGTATAAACTTTCTATATGTCTTTAAAAAATATATTTCATTATGTTTATATGTTTGAATTTCCTTCAACAGCATTGATATTACACAGACAGTGAAAAAAGTACAGAAGTGGGCGTCATCAGCTACTAATTATATTGACAGTGAGGATGCCTTGCTAGTAGAACAGGTATGTAGAGTTCAATCAAAATCATTTTTTTTTTCAGACAAATTGCATTGTCATTTTAAGGATATTTAATTTTTGGGTACAGTGCAACTTGTCTTGAATTGGACACACTGGGGGACCAGAACAAAAATGATGGATTAAGCAGGGTGTTGGAATACTCAGGTTTTTTTTTTACAAGAATAGGCATATTTGGGACCATGAAAATGTGTTGGTAACTGCAGGATGTTGGAATACTCAGGTGTCAGATTAGGCAGGTTAAACTGTATTTTCAAAAAGTCTGCTATCAAGCCTATAAACAATTTGTATTTCTTTAATGTTTTAAATTCATGGTTTTCCTATACCCACCAAAAACCATGAAAATTGGTATACCACGAAAAAATAATAAATCTTTGGTAAGAAACTTGTAGTAATTATAGCGAACCCTATGATAGTTTTCCATAGATTCACCTGCAAGTTACCTGTCGATTTAAACTTTTGGCAGTTCTATTGTCCCATCTAACAAATACAACAGGTATTGTTCTCTGTATAGTTTATTCACCAGGACCTTTAAATTTCTTCTAGGAGAAATATATCACTCATTGATTTATATACCTGAACAAAAAATTGAACTGTCAATGATGAAAAAATACTTATACCAATACTAAGAAAGGACTCACAAAACTGCATGTGGTGTTGTATTTATTCAATACCAAAAACTCGTTTTTAATGTGTTCAATATTAATAACTATTTAAACATTAAAGGATTTCTGAACAAAGATTCAATCAAAATCTTTTTGTTTTTTCAAAAATTGCATATGTATTTTAGTTTTAATTTTGGTCTCATAAACATAGTCTTAATTAGGACACACGGACACAAAACATAAATGATGGAATTAATAGTGTCGAAAATAGTTTTTTTAAAATCAGATTTTATGGACATGAAAATTTTTAATGAATATTGAATATATACAATATTACATACAGTTTATGCGAGTTTATAATGTATTCCTAATAAAAAAACAGATAATTTTATTTGGTCATAAATTAACAATGATATAATTTATACCTGAAAAATTAAAGTCTGGTAAAAAACTATACAGAACAATACATGTTATTTGTTAGATATGGGACAATTAGAACTTACAAAAGTTTAAATGACAGTAACTTGCAGGGAATCTATGGAAAACTATCATAGGTTCGCAATTAAAAGGAAATTTATTCTTATTTAATTTGTAGAGTTTTATTGCTGATTATTTTCTAAATTTATGCAGGTATCTCATATCATTCTAAAATGTTCTGTGGATGGTTCAGATGTTATACGATTACTCCCGACCTGAGGGTAACTCTAAGGAAGCAGCAGAGATGGCACTCATTGCAGTTTACCACTTAATGACTACATCAATATAAAGTTTGATAGACAGTTTAAATTTCTCCAGTATTGCATTGAAGATTTTTACTGTGTGCAATATTTGATATTTCTTCTTGTCTGACCTTTTGTAACACATATCGTCATCTATAAAAAACTACTTTTCATAATTTAATTTTAATGGATAAATCTCATAATTGATTCAAAATGTCAGACAAGAATTTATGAATATATATCTCTATTTTCTAGTGTTCTGAACTTGATCTGTTTATTAGCAAAGTTTTAACATATATAATCGCATTTCGTTTTTACTTTTTAGAAGATTTTTTTTTTTGCTTGAAATTATACATACTTGTTTTTGGGATATTTTCTGCTTTTAGCTTGCACACATCTAACTATTTACTGTACTAAAGCCACTCATTTCATGTGAAGTCATTTTAATATCACTGCAATCTCTCACATCAAAATGTAAACATGAATATTTTTGTAAAATTGTTATGTATTCACTTTATTACATTTTTACATATCTGATGAATTATACATGTCTGCTTATGAAGAGTAAAAGTAAAAAAAACATGCAATAATATTCATGTTTACTGTATATGTTTCATTCTTGCACCAAATGTGCCCCTTAAAACTTGAGAAAGAAATGATATCAATAATAATAACTGTTGCATGATATTCAAGAGATTTTCTGACTAATATAAATTTCAAATTAGAACAATTATTTCTCAAGTGTAGGGGCACAGTTTTACTAACCTTGTCTTGTGCACCATTTGTAGATTAGTAGGACGCACTTTGTTTGAAATTGATAAAGTAGACTTATTATATGCTATGGCTAAAGAGTATGCTGACGAGTATGCTGAAGAGTAAGTGTTTTGTTTAGAAAGGTAAATATGAAGTCAAGGGGAGATAATTCTATAGTTATCTCCCTTTAGCTTTGAAATTAATGCTTCAAGCTTTCTTTAGTCCACACTTGTTTAGATAAAGATAATAATATGAAATATAGTTTATTATTGAATATTTTAGCATGAATGAGTTCTGCTAATTTTACTTGTATACAATAGTTGATAGGAAATCATACTAAAACATATGGGAAAACATCTTTTATAGAATACCACTATATAGAAAGAATCTCTTTTAGATGGTTGTGTTGACTGTTGGATTTCCATTTATTTTACAATTGCTTACTGACCTTTTGCATATAATTTATTTATATTTTGTTTCATATCACAATCATCAATTATGATGAACCTTTTGCAATACAAGACATATTGGATAGAATATCTCATGTCCACTTTGTATGAAGGCACATATTTTACTAATATTAGTCCAAATTTAATTTTGCTTTTCATGATTTTTATTTAAAAATAACTTGCTAAGGTCAATATTCGGAAATATGAAAAAAATTACATATAGAGTTCTACATGGCAACATACCATGAAAAATTTAGTTTATTTGTAAAATCGTTGATTTCTCTGTTTTGTGTCAACTTTGAATATTTGTTGCAATATTTTTTATGCCAAACTACAAAGTAGAGAGGCATTATGTTTTCTGGTCGTGCATCTGCTCATCTGTTCATCGTCTGTTGCGCTGTCTGTCCGTTCGTCATGTTGTTCGTCTATCCGCTTCAGGTTAAAGTTTTGGTCATGGTAGTTTTTGATGAAGTTGAAGTCCAAACAACCTGAAACTTAGTATATATGTTCCTAATATGATATGATCTTCCTAATTTTAATGCCAAATTAGAGTTCTGACTCAATTTCATGCCCACTGAACATAGAAAATGATTGTGGGAGTGGGGCATCCGTGTATTGGGGACACATTCTTGTTTTATTTGCTTCTGTCAATATTCCAAAAAGAAAATATTGATGTTTAAATTTTTGTTGATATTGACCCATATGACAGTAAAACATTTGATCATCTGATTTATGTACTGTGCATTTGTGTTGGGGCATAACTGTTCTTTGAGAAATAGGTTAACCAAATTAAATCCAACTAAGTTTGCATATTCATTTGGAAGGTCATTTGTCAGTAAGATAGGTCAATGTGGTATGGGTATGAGTTCGGCTATGGAGGGTTCTGTTTTAATTTATTTTAGGTCATTATAATTTACTACATTTAAGTTATCTTTCAGTGTAAGCTTTTTTGTGTTTTAATCCATCTGAGTATCCACTGTTAACTTTAGATTTTTACTTCATTATCTTTATTAACAAAAGTCACTTTATTATCTTTATTAACAAAAGTCACTTTATTATTTTATTGACAAAAGTCACTTTATTATTTTTATTGACAAAAGTCACTTATTATTTTTATAACAAAAGACACTTTATTATTTTTATTGACAAAGTTACTTCATTTTTTATTGACAAAAGATAACTCTGTAAATGTTGAATGTCCATATAAAATATGTAATTATATTTGATTTTTCTTAATTTGACTGTGATTGTTTAAACTCACCTTTTTAATGAGAAAAATTAATTCATGATAAATCATTGATTTCAAGTCATTTGTAAAATGGGAGATAACTTTGATTTTATCAGGTGCTGTACAGGAATTGTTAGGGAAAATACAGAACAAAGAAGGAATAACAATGAGATAACCCTGAACATGAACTGAAAGATATGAATGGACTTAGGGTAAGATAATCTGAACATGAACTCAAAAATAATCCTGAACATGAATGGACTAATTATAGGTTAGATAATACTTGGTCATGTTTTATGAATATTCAAAACCTGAGGTGTAGTACTTTTCTAGCTCAACTGCTTATTGCTGGATAAATATCTGCAACATTAATTTCGTTAAGCAATCCAATCACTCACTTAAAGAATTTTCTTGATATTTCATGTTCTTTTATTGTTTTTTTCTAGCTGTTAAACTGAAAATTTCTGAGTACTTCCAAGAAACAACTTCATATTCTTTTAAAGAGATGAACCTTATTTAGTCAAACTTTACAGCTTCTCTTATAGTTATTACATTTGTGCAAGGGAGAGTTACAATTACACTACAAAAAAGTTTGTCTTTATTAGATAGATATTTAACTTTGTTGTTACAAATGTATAAGAACAAGAGCTTAATTTAATTAAATGATAATTTGTATTGTAGCGTGAGTGTAAAGATTGGATAAATACAGCCAAGATTTTGACAAGTCAGCTATTAGAGGAACCACTAGATACTTTGTTCCCTCGCCCAGTATCTCTGGATGACAGTGTGCCAGAAAAGCGCAAGGATTCACAAGATGATTATAAATCCTACCATGATCAAGAAAAAATAAAAACTGAGGTTGCTACAAAGGTAGATAACTCCTTTGCAGATCATTTTTAGCTCACCTGGCCCGAAGGGCTAAGTGAGCATTTCTCATCACTTTGCGTCCTACGTCGTCGGCCTCATCTGGCCTCTTTAACTTTTACAAAAATCTTCTCCTCTGAAACTACTGGCCCAAATTAAACCAAACTTGGCCACAAACATCATTGGGGTATCTAGTTTTAAAAATATGTCCGGTGACCCGGCCAACCAACCAAGATGGCCACCATGGCTAAAAATAGAACATATGGGTAAAATATAGATTTTGGCTATAAACTCTGAAACCAAAGCATTTAGAGCAAATCTGACATGGGGTTAACATTGTTTATTAAGTCAAGATCTATCTGCCCTGAAATCTTCAGATGAATCAGACAACCTGTTTTTGGGTTGCTACCCCTTTATTGGTAATTTTAAGGAAATTTTTGATTCTGTTGTTAGGAATTTTAGTTGTGACGTTATTTAAGTTATGACGTCATATGCAATGTAAACAAAGAAATGCTATCATCAGGTAATGTTTTTTCATATCAAGAAATTATTAAAAATGAAATTGGTATTGTGTTCCTTCCTATTTTATACTAGACTAATAAATATATATTTTACTCAAAGTTTCATACAAACGAGACCGGAAAAAGGAAGTACATTGTAGATTCCTGCGCAGATGCGGGAATTCAAAACATGACATCAAAAAATTGAACGATTTTGAGTTCATTAGTACGATGAAAATCTTTTTTTTTTTTTTTAATGATTTTTCTACTATTATTTGGGACTTTGTCCCATATTAATTTTGAAAACATAAGGAATGATTTTCAAAAATGCATTATAAAGTACTTTGATAATCCATAAGCTATGTGTGTTTATTTTCAGCCAAGGGAAACTGTCAGTCCAACAGATACAGAAGAGAAAAAAGTATGTAAAATGTGTCCACTTAAGAAGTACATTAATAGATTTAGAGATTGAAACTTTATTGCAAGTGTGTTGATGTAAATACTGACTGTTAATGCTGTATAGATAAACAACATTATATCTCAAAATTGAAAAATTAAATATTGACCTCTGGCTTGAGGACAAAGTTGATAACCTATGTACAAGTAAACAAAAGTTACTGTTATATAAAGGTTTGTATAGCATATCATCTTATAATCTGAAGCAAAAGATTCATGCTTTAATTTTTGGTCTTCATTAGTACATTAATTACTTAAAATATTGATGTTATATCAAATCTTAAAAAAAATGTGAAATTAAGGGATTTTATTATGCATTTTCTTTTATCTTTTATCTTTTATCTTACAAGGAACCAGTACAACCTTCTGCTCCTCCACCTGAACCTGTCCAACAACAACAACAAGCACCACCAGAAAAGATAGAAGACATGATGGAGGTCATAGGTCGTGATGACAATACACATAAACAGACATTGGAACATAATACAGATGCTGTATGTATACATCATATAACAATTTATATCTACATCTAAGGATGTACTTAGGTGAGGTTTTGGAATTTGTGTCAAATGTTTGGACCTTGTTTTTTTCCAATCCAATACAATGTAAAATATTTTGCCAAATAACACCCATTTATCTTTTCATATAAGACTCAATAGCTCTTAACAGGTCATTTGCCAAAATTTAAGCAGATTTTTTTTTTTTTTTTTTTGATTTAAGACCATAATTAAACCAATGAAAATATAAGGTAAAATTCCAGTCAGCTTTTTCCCGCCATATTTTTAAATCAAATATCTCAAAAAGAAGCCCCATAATCTATCAATATTTTTAACTTATTTTGTTCCTGAACTAATACTCTTCAGACAAGTATCAATTTTAAATTCTTGATTTTTTGAATTTCACGAACCCTCACCTAAGTACATCCTTAAGGAGACAAGGCTAAAATAACTTTGAATTATATTACAATTACATGCATCATAAT
The DNA here is from genome assembly GCA_019925275.1 of Mytilus edulis. Classification (NCBI taxonomy): domain Eukaryota; kingdom Metazoa; phylum Mollusca; class Bivalvia; order Mytilida; family Mytilidae; genus Mytilus; species Mytilus edulis. Next base: position 48,061,950 of record CM034353.1, read on the forward strand.
CTAGGTAAAAATTGTATCACAATTACAGAATTTATTTGTCTGTGAAGAAATTCATACTGAAGATGTTATGGAAGAGGTTAATAGTAAACATCTTAAATATTTTATTTTCAACACTGACTAATGAAATTAGACTAAACATATAGCAATGGAATTATTATAGAACAACGTTCGTTAGAACAATAGCAAATGAGTGAGTAGGTCATCACCATTACACACGTTATTCTTCACACTAACACAGTGAAGATTGAATGGCCAATATCAATACATTTCTGAAGTTAATTAAAACTGGCACAGTAAACAATGTTACATTTGTTGTTAAGTATTATTTTAGATCTGATATTTTGGTAATTTTACCAGAAAGTAGTATTTCAATTTGAATTTCTTGAAATGTGTCGATACTCTGTTTTACAAATATATATTGTGAGTAAAACTTTTGAAAGGTTCTGATGGAAACTCTTCTTTATAAATGACAGATACTGTGGATTCATTTATTTTCGTGGGTACCAATTTTCGTGGATAAAGGTAAACTTGTATGTTCGTGGATATTTAATTTCGTTGTTTTGCTGAGGTCTGCATACAAGTGCATAGAGAACTTGTCATTTGTTGGAACATTTTAATTTTGTGGTTTACCTGTACCCACGAAATATAAAAAAATTGGTATCCAACAAATATTCATGAATCCACAGTTTACTATAAATTCAAAAATTATTGCTATGGTTTCATTATTGTGAAAAATGCGACAGGGTTACAATCGCAATAAATCAAAACCTGCATTATGAAATTTTGTATATGAATTATTTTCATAATAACATAAAAATTATAATCTCATTTTAGTCTAAAATCACAAAATTGCAATAATAAATGCATGTAATAATTTCTAAATTTACAATATTCTCTAATTATTGTTATTTTAGAACTACTGATATTTGTCTTTACAGCCACCTCCCCAATCAACAGCTGCAGTGCTTGAGAGAATTCCTGGTGCCCCTGATCCACAGAAATCTTTTGAGGCTTTGTCTGCTGTCGACTCACTACAGAGCCAATTGATGTAAATTATTAGATCATTAGAATATTGTTAAAGTACTTGTATACAATTTACCAAAGAAAAATGTTAAGATAATATCCACATTAGGGACGACATCAAAAGATTGATGTAGGATAAAAAACTTAAATCAAATAGTTTGGGGATGGGGTCAACATTGCTGTAAGTTTTGTTAATGTAAAATCAATTTTACATATATCCCTATTGGTCAATCAATTTTTCCCAAATTAAGTTAAGAGGAAGAGTGTGGGGGTCAGTGAAAAAACTATGTGAATTAAGTTTTTTATCCTTCATTGAACTTTTGATGTCGTCCCTTACTATCATGAAATGTCATGAAGGTTGAAATAAAAAAGGAAACTGTAATAATATTAGGAGTTTATTGTAAAAAAAACACCATTTTTTAGGTTCCTCAAAATCATGTTGACACTTGAAATAATCAATTTATCGTACATTGATTTTTTTTCTCTGTTTTTTCTGTTGACAAAAGCAGTATGTCCATGTGACATGATAATATTTGAACTGAATCCATATACTTGTTTGCTGTTTTGTCATTCTAAAATTATGAGCTCTTTAACTTCCCTTATATCTATTAATCTTCACAATTTGACTAGAAATGTAAAATTAAAACAAAAATGAGAAAAAGCATTCCATGAAAAATTTGGACTATTAAAAGGTAGAGATAAATGCATGATATTTTACTATCCTTCTTTACAGAGCCACAGAACAAAGGGCTCAAGAATCAGAAGAAAGATCAGCCAACTTGGAAGTTGAATTAGCAGCTAGTCAGGAGAAGTTGCGTGAGTTAGAAAAACGTCTGGCTAAAATTGAACAGGGTGAAGCTGTACCAACAGAGGAGAGTACTGTCAGTACTCCACAGAAGGTAGAATCTGTGTCTCCACCTAAAACACCTAGTAAGGAGAAATCTGATGCTAAGGAGGACAAAAAGAGGCCGGAGTCAACAGCATCTAAATCTAGTTCCAAGTCAAGTAAATCTAGGAAGAAGTAATTTATGAATGAAAAACGAACTGTATGTCACATTTTAAAAGTTACATAGTTTTATTTGGCACACAATAAATTTATGGATTTTAAACCTTATAAACTGGAATGAAATTTTCAAGTTAATCCTTGACATTGAGGTATTTGTTAGGTATAAGAAAATAATATATGTAGGTATCTTAGGGTGAAAATTTGTACAAATATCCTGGTATCTGTAGCATTTATTGTGGATATTCAAGCCATATTTCAAAATGTATTGATTAACAAATTATGATAGTTTTAAAAACAAATTGTCTGTTTTATCATACTATTTTTTTACAATTTCATTGTGATTTTTAATAAACCTTATTCCGTCCAAGTACTTTTTTTTATTATCAGAAATGAAGATGTATTTTTCTTGTTTATTTCTTTTTTGCAATCTAAATTTTACTGCTGATTGTTGTTACATAAGAAAAAAGCTGAAAGAGTTTGTTAAACTTATATTTGTAAAATTATTTTTATTTAAAATTATAAAATGACTGTGATACAAGTTTTACTTATTTTATGATGATTGATTTATGTATTTAATAAATATCTTTTTGACAACATTTTGTTTGACTGATTATTTTTAGCAGAATGAGAAGAATTATTGCCATTTTATACTGTTGGTGTTTATTTTTAACCTGTGTGACCATAGGCAAAAGCAGGTCAAGTAACCACCCAACTTGCTGTCAGTCTGTCTGAAAGAAATTTATGTCTAATTTTTCTTGGCTTCTATGGAAAGGGAATGATTTTAAAATACTTGGTCTGCCGACTGGCAGGTTTCATCTAACCTTTGATTTCATGGTTCATTGGACAATGTTAAGTTTTTGTGGTTTGGTCTTTTTCTCAGATACTATACATAAGCATTGGGGCACTATATTTGGTGTATAGAATGATTAAATGAGTATATGAGGTTTCAAATTACCTTGACCTCTTTTTCATTGGTCAGTAATAGGTTTTTGTGGTTGTACAATAGTTACTTTAGGCAATAGGTTAATTATATTTGGTGTATGGAATGATTGTAAGGTGCACATGTATGTCTGGGAGGCTTCACATAACCTTGAGCTCATTTTCATGGTTCATTGCTCAATGATTGGTTTTTGTGGTAATGTCAGTATATCAGTTACTATATAAACAAGTCTAATGTATATATATCCCTTTCCTCCATAATGACGCCTTTTGAAGCCACCCCCTTTACTCCATAATGAAGCCTGTATATTACATCAGTTGAAGCGCTTTGACTACAAAATGTCTACATCAGACTTAAAAAAAATTGTATCCAATATGAAAAGGATATTCATGAGAATTATCTGACTTGAATTTCATTGATGAAATATTGGCTTTCACAATGCATAAACACTTTAAAACTGATCATTTTTTTAACTGAAAAAAATCCTATGTGAATCAAGTGTATTAAAAAAAAATCCATGGAGGAAGGGTTGAGGAATGATGGTGTACATGTCTGTCTGGATAAGGTTTATGTTACATTGACCTCATTTTCATGGTTCATTAGTCAATATTGATATTTTATGGTTTGGTTTGTTTCTCGTGTACTATAAGCAATAGGACCAATTAATTTGATGTATGGAATGATTGTTAGGTGAACATGTCTGTCTAAAATGGTTCATATAACTGACTTCATTTTCATGTTTTGTTGAGAACATTAAGATTATGTGATACTTGTAGTAGAATCTTCATATTACAGACTTCCAGCATAAATTCAATCATAAGTAAAGCAGGCAAGACATTTCAACATGTGCACTCTTATTGGTATTGATGTGTCAGTAGGTTTTAGTTAGTATATTGATTCTTGCATATTTACAAGATGGAGACATCCGTGTCCCATGGACATTTTATTCTTTTAATTTTATTGTGTATGCCATGAATGTTGAAGAATATGACATTGGCAGTGGCAAAGGCTTGAACTATTTGTTTCAAGCTATATATTTTAGAATCTAGAAGAGCTGGATGATTGATATATTGTGTACAGATGCCTTTTGTCTATTTTTCAGATAAAATAAACAATATGGCCACTATATTCGGTGTATGGATTGATTGTTAGATGAACATGTTTGGCAGACAAGTTTCATATGACCTTGCACTCATTTTCAAGGTTCACAGGTCAATGTTAAGTATTCATAATCATGTCTGTGTCTTGGATACTATAAGCAATGAGTCGAGAATGATTTGATGGAGTAGCTTTCATCCGACCTGGGCCTCATTTTCATGGTTCATTGCTTAAATGTTAATTGGTTTGGTCAGTTTGTCGAGATATTCTATAAGAAATAGAGCAGTTGTATTTGGTGTATGGTATGATTGTAAGGTGTTTATGTCTGTCTGGCAGGTTTCATCTGACTGCAACATTTTTTTCATGGTTCATGAACAATATTAAGTTTTTGTGGTTTGGTCTATTTTTTTGATACTATAAGTAAATTTAATCTGGACTTGAATTTGTTCTACAGTTTTGAGCATGTGTTTTAACTGGTTTGTAGGATAACATCTAGGAGGATTATAGGAGTAAGGTATTTGGCAACATTAAAACAAAATCATCTAAATAATTATATTTTTTAATTTTCTTAAAAAATTACCTTGTATACATGTAGAGCACTCTCTAAAATAAGTAAGAGAATGTATATAACAATACTATGTATAAACTACAAGATCCCATTACATGGAATTATCACAAGTCTGATCAATGTAAGTACATGCTTAAAGCCATTCATTTGTACAGTCAGTGGGTTTTTATATCACTATTAACATGTAGACACATTCATAATCTCTCATACTAATACACAAATCAGACACAAGTTCAATGACACATAGGTTTATCAAACAATTTCTGTCCACTTATGAAAGCAGAAAAATTGGCACTTAAACTTTCTCACAACAACGTAATTTACTCATGCATTTTTACTGTTATTCAGATATTTAAGTCATCCAAACATACAAAAGAATTTAGCACTAATCAATGTGTATAAGGTTAGTAGATAATCACACTCTAATCAACAAGGGGGACTGTTAGCCATGTGTTAACTAATCAAAAATAAAACTGAGAATGGAAATGGGGAATGTGTCAAAGAGACAACAACCCGACCATAGAACAGACAACAGCAGAAAGTCACCAACAGGTCTTCAATGTAGCGAGAAATTCACGCACCTGGAGGCATCCTTCAGCTGGCCCCTAAACAAATATATATACTAGTTCAGTGATAATGGACGTCATACTAAACTCTATTTTATACACAAGAAACTAAAATTAACCAGGTGCTCCGCAGGGCGCAGCTTTATACGACCGCAGAGGTCGAACCCTGAACAGTTGGGGCAAGTATGGACAAAACATTCAAGCATGATACAGCTCTGAATTTGGATTGTGATCAAATTTTTGACATTACATGGTTTTTTTTTACACAAAACAAATGCCAAGATTTTACAAATCAATTAAAGATTTCTTCTTCAAACTTTTTAAATCTAAAATTAAATAGTTGACACAGCATAGGTTTCTGACACAGAATGAATGTGGTCTAATGAACTTAAAAGGTTTTTTTTGCCTTTGAGCAAATCACTATGCTGTTGAATATTAATCCTCTCAAAAAAATGTTTGAAGAAATTTTCTTTTTATTTATGAAATCTGAAATGAGAAAAATTTAACCCCCCCCCCTTTTTTTTTCACATCCCTGTTTCCCTTTTTCAAAACTGATATCAATTCAAATTTCTAATGGAGTTTGCAACAATAACTACTCATTTAAATACATCATAAAATATTAAGATGTAAAAAAACTGCTTGTTATCACTGAATGGTAAAGATTATTTAAATTTATCAGTTGGTAGTAAAAAGTGTATATACATTGTATATTGTATATAACAAAGATTTAAGTTGATTCTGGACAAAGAAAGATAACTCCAATTAAAAAAAATTCTTGCTATTGCACAAATAGGATATTTCTTGCTTACTATTCTGGACAAAGAAAGATAACTCTAATTAAAAAAAAATTTGCTATTTCACAATATTGTGCAATTAGATATTTCTTGCCATTGCACAATACTGTGCAATTGAAAAGACTTCAATTTTTGTTAAAATCAAACTTAGTTTAATTTTGGACCCTTTGGACTTTAATGTAGAATTTGAAATTTGAAAACAGGACCAAAAATGAAGAATCTACATACACAGTTAGATTTGGCATATCAAAGAACCCCAAGGATTCAATTTTTGATGAAATCAAACAAAGTTTAATTTGGACCCTTTGGACCTTAATGTAGACCAATTTGAAAACTGGACCAAAAAAACTTCAATAATCAAGAATCTAAGTACATTTTTAGATTCAACATATCAAAGAACCCAACCGATTCATTTTTTGTCAAAATCAAACTAAGTTTAATTTTGGACCCTTTGGACCTTAATGTAGACCAATTTGAAAACGGGACCAAAAGTTGAGAATCTACATATACAGTTAGATTCGGCATATCAAAGAACCCCAATTATTCAATTTTGATGAAATCAAACAAAGTTTAATTTTGGACCCTTTGGGCCCCTTTTTCCTAAACTGTTGGGACCAAAACTCCCAAAATCAAAACCAACCTTCCTATTATGGTCATAAGCCTTGTGTTTAAATTTCATAGATTTGTATTTACTTACACTAACATTATAGTGCGAAAACCAAGAAAAATGCTTATTTGGGTCCCTTTTTGGCCCCTAATTCCTAATCTGTTGGGTCCTAAACTCCCAAAATAAATACCAACCTTCCTTTTGTGGTCATAAACATTGTGTTTAAATTTCATAGATTTCCATTTACTTAACCTAAGGTTATTGTGCAAAAACCAAGAAAAATGCTTATTTGGGC